>CBVK0100603774.1:0-16557 GCA_900067695.1 Picea abies | reverse complement strand
CTTAGTCTTATCAGTATTAACAACTATACCCATATTGGAGAAAAAATCCTTGAGGGTTCTTAGTTGGTTTTTAAAATCATGGGGGCTCCTTTCCATAAGAAGGATATGATCAGCATAAAGAAGAAGATTGATGACTATACCAATGAGAGTAGGGTCGACACAACCTGCTTTTTCCAAGCAATCTTCTAACTTGTCAATGTATATGCCAAAAAGGGTAGGGGACAATGGACAACCTTGTTTGACTCCAATATTGCAATTAATCTCTTTTGACCAGCCCTTAGTGTTTTTAAAATTAGCAATAATGTTCTCATACATCCTTATTGCAGTAGCCCTCAACTCGAGAGGCATTTTTATCTCTTCCAATCTATTCCAAAGATTTTTCTGAGGAACCATGTCAAAATCTTTTCTAAAGTCAACAAAACAACAAAAAAGATTGGTTTTAGTATTGTAAAACTCCTCTGCAATGATCCTAAAGGTAACAATATGGTCCACGATTGAATGATATCTCCTAAACCCAGCCTGGCCTTTAGCTCTTTACCGTGACTTTCTAGCCAAAGGCTAATCTTTTTTTCCAAAATAATTCCATAAATCTTGGCTAAAATCGAGCTAATCATAATGGTCCTATAATTAGAGGGAATGTTTATATCCCCATTTTAAAAAGTAGGAACAATGAGGCTTTGCATCCATGTTTTAGGGAAGCCCTGCTTGACTGCTAAATTGAAGATATTGTGAATGTGAGGGATAAGGATTGGCCCTCCTATTTTAAAAATTTCAGCTTGGTAGCCTTCAATGTCCTTAGCTTTCCCATTTACAAGCCACTTAACCCCAAACTCTATGTCATCTAAAGAAAAAACTTATTCCTTTGTAGGGACAATAGGAATGGTGTCCATGGAATTAGGGAACTCGTAAAGACTTCTAAGGTAGGAATTCCAGTCCCTTAAGGGAATCCTATTATTTTCTTTAGTATTGCATTTTAGAATTTGGCTCCAGAACTTCTTCAGATCCAACTTATATAGTTGTGAAAGTTGCTCTTGCCTTTTATTGATATAGTACCTCTTTCCTTTTAATTAAGGATTTGTATGTATTGATCCTATCAATTTTTAAGGACTCATTAGAAGCATCCCTAATGGATTTCCTAGCAATTTTACATTCTTTATCATACCAAGGGTTGGTCGTTCTATTATTCCTTTTATAGGACACCTCGAAAGAGAACTTGTTAATAGAAGTAGAAAGGGTAGTTGTAAAATTATGATAGAGTTCTTCAATGTTGTCCTTATAAGTTAGGAGATTTAATTTACTATTTAAATCCTTTAAGAAAATGTCAACTTTACTTTTGTCAAAGCGCAAATTCCTTTGATTATCAGAATTCTCTTCATTGGTGCTCCTATGCATGGAAAAGTTTAGAGTTAGGGTTAAATGTTTATGATCAAAGTCAGTCTCATGGTCATTTAAAAGGTCAAAGTTGTTATTTGGTTGGAAACGGAGATATCAGATATCACATAATCTACAACACTACTACCTAGCCCATGAATACAAGTCATATGGTTGGAGTTTGGCCACTTCATTACTCCATTGCAAATTATTAGGTCTTGAGAGATGCAAAGCTTGACCAACTCAGTACCAAACAAATTCTCAATTAGGTCTTTAGAGCTTATTTTGCAGCTATTAGATAAAACAAGGTCCTCATCTAGACATAAAGGATTATGGTTGGAGTCATTACTTAAAAGAGTATCTTGTTTAGTTGCAGTCCTAGCATTAAAGTCTCCTAGCCGGAGGATATTACCTTCATTTTTCAAACTATAAATATCTTATTCTAAATTATTATAGGGACAATTGTTATCTAGATTGTTTTTCTTATAAATAGTAGAATTAATAGGTGCAAAATAGCAAATTGCTATATACATGTTCTTAGCATTGGTGTATGAAATTTCTATCCAAATGTACTAATTAAGAGGGTCAATCTTATGAAGTTGAATGTGAGGAGAAATGCTCTTTCTAATATAACAAGCTATGCCTCGTATCCATCTACGATGGGATTTTTTGTTCCATGCCAACCACAAGACAAATCCTTCCATGTTAGGGACCTTAGACTCCTCATGCTCCCAATTTTCAACTAGACAGATAATATCAATATCACTCGAGATCCAAATTATCATAGGACCTTTGCGCCATGGAAATCCACGACAATTCCAAAAAAATATCTCGAGTGTCCTGAATCCCTATTTATTATTATCCTTCTGGTCTCTGTCACTAACAATAGCTTTTCGATTTCTAATTATTGCCCATTTTCCTTCTTTCCTGGCTTCTTTTACCTTTTGAACTTCCTTCCTTAATTCATCTTGGTCTTTGGGAATGAGGTCTTCTTTTATAAATATTCTTGACCCTTTTAAGCTCAAATATTTACTAAGTATGCTATATTTATGGTCATTACAACTTAATTTGACATGGATTGTAACACACCGATGACAGGCTAAAATAAAAACAAAAAAATTGTCCTCCTTACAAGAACAAATCCTATCTATCTACGGGTTCCAATTTGGACCGTCGGGGAACCAGCCTGGTCTTCCAGTCAAGGATCTCCAACTTTGAAGCCAAACGATTCTCTGAGACCTTGATGGTGTCGTTCTATAATTAAACATAGAACTTTTCGGCTCCTTGGTGCAGCTTTAATGGCACCCACGACCTTTCCTTTCGCTCCCCTACGAAATCTCTTAGTACTGGGTGTTAGATCTTTTTCTGGATAAGACCCCTCTTGATGTGACCTTGGGAAATGACCTTACGGGACTGTGTGATTGCAGATGCGGCCAAAGGTGATTTGAATCAAACTGTTTTTCAGCCCACAATCCTCCTCGAGCATCCACGTGTCCTCTTTTAAAAGCCACGGTTTGAATTACGGCCCACCCTCAACTTTTTAACGTCTGCGCAACTCTTATCCCCACAATGCTACAGGACCATTGATCACTCGATATTGATGGTACTTCTAAAACTGGTGGTTCAAATATACCCTTCTCAGACTTACGGATCATATCTGACCTCTTGCAAAATCAACAGACGAGATCTCCTTCGTGGTTTCGGGTTTCGGGAGTTTCAACTCTCAAACCATGCTCTCTTACGTACTTCCATCTTTCGAGTTGACAATCTATGGACACCTATCCTCCTAATCAAGGACTCTGCCTTTACTTTGGGTGGTTGACCTTTCAATTGGATCAACGGTCCTGTGGCCCTCTTCTCGATCAACGGTCGAGATCTCCTTCGGGTTTCAGACTTCTAAGATCTCAAATCTCAAACTTCACCCTTTTTCTCAATGGCTTCTATCTAAAGGCTATAATCCACTAATGGGTGTCCTCTTGATCTGACAATCGAGGATTACTTCGGGTCTTTACCTGGAGTCCACAAATTTTCTCCATGTCTCCCTTAGATCCGATGGATATGAATTACTTCAGATATTTATCCGGAGTTCTCAGATCTACACCACAGCTCCTATGAATCCGACGGATCAGATCCACTTCAGGTGATCCGACGCTTGATATTCACTTCGGATGATCAGATGACTCAACTTCACTTTGGTTGATCAGACAACTAAGATTTACTTTAGATTTTTGGAAGTTCAGACTTCGAAAATCTCAACTCTCAAACCTTGCCTTCTCCTGAATAGATGGTATCTGACGGCTCAGAATCACCTTAGCGATCCAATGCTTGATATTTACTTCAGGTGATATGAAGGCTTAGATATTCTTTGGTTGATCAGACGATTGAGATTCACTTCGGATTTCTGGGACTTCAGACTTCGCGAATCTCAAATCTCAACTGAGAAAATATCGAATGGATTTCTCGAAGCTGCTAATCTGATGGCTCAGATTCACTTTGGGAATCCGACACTTGAGGTTTACTTCGGATGATCAGACATCTCAGATATACTTCGGATGATCAGGTGATTGAGATTCACTTCGGATTTCTGGAACTTTGGACTTTGCGAATCTCAAATCTCAACTGAGAAACTCTCAAATAGATTTCTTGAAGTTGTTGATCTGACAACCTAGATTCACTTTGGGAATCTGACGCTTGAGGTTTACTTCGGATGATCCAACGGTCGACGTTTACTTTGGGTCTTCACTTGGAATCCACAGATTCACACCACCTGTCCTCTAGATATAACGGTTCAGATCTACTTCGGACAATCTGACGACTGACATTTACTTCGAGTCTTTATCTGGAATCCATAGATTCACGCCACCTATCATTGGGATATGACAGTTTAGATCTACTCCAGACGATCTGATGACTCAGATTCACTTCAGCTGATTGGACAATTGAGGTTTACTTCGTATTTCCATCTCTTCGGGCTTCGAAAATCTCAACCTTCAAACTTTACCTCCTTCTCGACTCACAATATTGGATGGATCAGATCCACTTCGGGTGATTCGATGCCTAAGATTTACTTTGGGTGATCTAATGAATCAGATTCACTTCGGCTGATCGGACTACTTGGATTCACTTCTAACTTAGAAGATTTCTTGGTATTCAAAGGTCTCAACCTTTATTCCCCCTACAAGTCTAACTCTTGGATCTCGTCAATACTTATGAAAAGTGCTATCCCTTATAAGATTGATCCTTAAAGGATTTCGATTTCCCACACACTCCTTGCATTTGGGGATTTCGATAAATCAGTTCAAAGGATTTCTTGAAAATAAATTATTCTTGCCCTCCTGGCGTTCCAACATCTCTGAGCTTCAAGTTCCAAGGTTCCTAGACCCAGGTCACCTGGATCTTTTGATAATTCTTGGGCTATGATCCCCGCTCTTAATTGGGTCTTTAGTTAAGGAGATAGGCATAAGTTCAAAGTCTCCTAGACTATTGGTCTTAAGGAAACACCTTCCCAACTTGTAGGGCTTTAAGCTCTAAGTCAAGGAAATATAACTTGTGAGTTTACCAAGACGATAGCTATGCCAAGAGGCTTGCTCCGACTCTAGAGCGGTGATGTAGCTCCCTGGGAGAGTCCCTTCGAGTGACTAAATAGGGATGTATGGAAAATCAAGAAGACATACATGTTCTCAAGGGAATCAACGCATATTCATAAATTAATCATTTAATACAGAGAAAGAACCCTTTATAGACATATAAGTACTCTCATACATCCCTTATTTACAATTCAAAGCATAAGTCAAGAAACACTTATTAGAACCATATAGTGTGATGCAATTGTTGAAATGGGTGCTCATTTCCACCCAACCATAGGCTTAGTCACTCCCAATTGATTTATCACTGGCCACCCCAAGCTTAAGCCACGATGACTTGAGATTCAATCTCTTACTTCCAGCTCAACAAAAGTTAGGGATGAAGGTTACTCTCCTTCTCCCAATACAGAAAAATAGATAAGGGCAAAGGTTACTCTCCTTCTCCTGGCTCAATCTCTATTTTCTGTGATTAGAACTCACTGTTCCTCTTTCATTCCTTCCTCAGACCTGAGAGCTTACTCCCACATCTCTGCATTTTTCTTCGCATGACTCCCCCTCCCTACCACACTTCCTTTCTTTCCTTCCTTAACAAGATTGTGTGTGCCTCAAATTTCCAGTCCGTGGTCAGGTCTGGAAGCCTTACGGATGGGCGGTCTGCCCCATCCCCTCATTAACTCTCGAGGAGGCCTTCCCATCTACCAGCCCGGTTGTAATTCATTCCTGGGTCTGGGGGTTGTTCTAATCTGAGCAAATTAATTCTAGCATGGTACTGATTTGGTGGAGGTTAACGCCACCATTCATGGTCCCCTCTGCCACCTTTCAAAGAATTTTGTGGTCTCTCTTATCACATCCCCTCTTTCAACATTCATGCAACACATAACCATTTTCTATTAAAATAACAGAATTTACATTCATCGACCTTCTACTCAGAGTCCATCAAATCAAACATTCACACTTTTATGTTTTCCATAGTTCCTTGGACCATATAGTTATATTTACAAACTGGGGGAAATAGGGTTTTACAATTCCCTCCCCCTTAAAGGAACATTGTCCTCGATATTCTATCTATCATCATGACATGTATGTACAGGAGTAAAAAAAATCGGATATGCTTGTCTCATGGCATCTTCCATTTCCCACGTAGCCTCATCTGGGCCAAAGTGTTTCCACTGCACCTTGACTTGTGCAATGGTTCGGTTCTTGAGTCAGGTTTCCTTCCTGTCTAATATGCATTGGGGTTCTGGCAGGAATTCTCCCTCCGCCTTCACCTGGATCACAGACTAGTCAATTATATGATTAGAATCATGTACACATTTCTTCAATAATGAAACATGAAAGACATTATGTGCTATGATTAGCATCATGTACATATTTCATCAATAATGAAACATGAAAGACATTATGTTCTTTTACAGTGGGAGGGACTACTAGCCTATAGGCTATAGGTCCCACTCTATCTAAGACTTCAAAGGGTCCACAATACCGAGGTGCCAACTTGGCATAGGCTCACATTCTCAGGGAACTCTTCCTGGGTCTAACTCTGAGATAGACATGGTCTCCAGTCTTGAAATCTTTGGAAGTTCTCTTTCTGTCGACATAACTTTTCTGTCTATCCTAAGCAATCTTCAGATTTTGTCTTATTTGAACCACTTGATGTTCCATTTCTTTCAGCATGTCGGGTCTGATTGTAATTTTGTCCACTGGGTTACTCTAGCTGATTGGAATCTTGCACTGTCTACCATAGAGGGCTTCAAAAGGGATCATCTTCAAGGATTCTTGATAACCATTGTTGTAGGAAAATTCTACCAATGGTAGGTAGTCTTCCAACTTCCTAGGCTGGTGAATTACATGCATTCTTAGCATGTCTTCCACAATTTGGTTCACTCTTTCCATTTGTCTATCAGTTTGAGGGTGATAGGCTGTGTTGAACAACAATTTAGTCTCAAAACCAACCATTAGGGATTTCCAAAAGCTTGAAACAAATTTGGTGTCTCTGTTAGATATAATTTCCTTGGGCATGCCATGTAGTTTGAATATCTCCTTCATGAAGATGTTGGCAATATCTATTG
The DNA here is from genome assembly GCA_900067695.1 of Picea abies. Lineage (NCBI taxonomy): Eukaryota > Viridiplantae > Streptophyta > Pinopsida > Pinales > Pinaceae > Picea > Picea abies. The sequence goes on along the minus strand of CBVK0100603774.1, from coordinate 9,533 downwards.
CCTTACAGGTTGACTTGATAGGGATGAAATGGGCAGACTTACTCATTTTGTCCACCACGACCATGATGGCATCATTTTTCTTGGTAAACTTTGGTAATCCGGTGATGAAATCCATGGAGATGGTTTCCCATTTCCATTCTGGAATTGGTAGGGGATGTAACAATCTTGCTATATGTCGGTGTTCCGCCTTAACTTTCTAGCATTATAGGCACTTAGCTAGATAGTTAGCTATGTCTTTCTTCAAGCCAGGCCAATAGAATTGTTTCCTAGTGGTCATGATCATCTTTTGATATCCTGGGTGACCAGTATATGGTCTCTTATGTATTTCATCCATTATGAATCTCTTCAAGTCGTCACATTTTGGAATATACAAGCTGTTTCTATAAGTCAGCAGCCCTTCCTCGAGCATCTAGTAGCCTTCACACTTCAACTCTGTAGGCTCTTGTCTTAGGTATGAGGTCACGGTCTTGAAAAATGCATCCGTCTCTTGTGAATTTCTGACTCTTTCCCTGACATATGTTTCACAGGTTCTTACTGCTTCCAGATGAATCATTTTTATACTTCTGCTAAGGGCATCGACCACCCTGTTTTCCTTTCCTTTTATGTGTTTAATTTTGAAATCGAATTCACTTAGGAGAGCCATCCACCTAGCTTTCCTAGCGTTGAGCTCCGGTTGATCAAGCAGGTGCTTCAACTCATAATGGTCTATCATAAGCACAAATCTCCTTTCCAGGAGGTAGTGCCTCCACATTTTTAAAGCATGCACTATGGCATCCAACTCTAGGTCAAGGGTCACATAATTGATCTCATGCTCATTTAATTTATGGGATGCATAGGAAATTACACGTTCCTCTTGCATAAGAACTCCTCCGAATCCTTCCTTGTAGGCATCTGTACACATGAGGAAATCATTATCCGGGTATGCAATATTTAGCACAGGTGCATGGGTCAAGAGGTATTTCAGTTCCTGAAATTTTTCTTCACATTTTGATGTCTAAATGAATTTGATCCCCTTTTTCTAAACGACAGTGATTGGACAGCCAATCTTGGAAAATCCTTTTATGAACCTTCTATAGTATCTTGCTAGTCCCATGAAGGATCTGATATCTGATACATCCTTTGGGGTAGGCCATTTCATAATATATCTGATCTTATCGGGGTCCACTGCCACCCCTTCCTTAGAAATGACATGGCCTAAGTAATGGAATTTCTTCTGAAAGAATTCGAACTTGCTAAACTTAGCATAGAGTTGATGCTCTCTTAGTACTTGAAGTACGAGTCTAAGATGTTCTTCGTGCTGCTTCCTGTTCTTGGAGCGGATTAGGATATCATCAATGAAAAACAATACAAATTTGTCCAAGAATTTTCTGAGTACATTATTCATCGGGCACATAAAAGTGGCGAGGGTATTGGTTAACCCAAATGGCACCACCACGAATTCATAGTGACCATACCTCGTCCTGAAGGTTGTTTTGTGGATGTCTTCATCCTTAATCTGGACTTGGTGGTATCCAGACCTTAAGTCGGTCTTAAAGAAGATGGAAGCACCTCCCAATTGGTCGAACATGTCATCGATTCTTGGTAAGGGGTACTTGTTCTTTATGGTCGTCTTATTGAGTTGTCTGTAATCTATGAACAATTGGAGTGTGCCATCTTTATTTTTCAAAAACAAGACAAATTCTCCCCATGGAGATACACTGGGTCAGATGTAGCAATTATCCATCATCTCCTTTAGTTGTAGCTTGAGCTCAACCATCTCTAGCTTGCTCATTCTATGTGGCGTTATAAATGTTGGTACCACTCATGGTGTAAGTTATATTGAGAAGTCAATATCCTTTCTTGGAGGTAGACCTGGTACCTCTTCTGGGAACATGTCCTTGTATTCTCTTAATATGGGGTGGTCCTCTAGGTTTGGTTTTTCATCCTTAACATATTCCAATACCTGTATGGCATATAAGGAACACCCCTTTCTGCAATACTTTTTCATTTGAAGGGATGATATTTACCTCACTGAGACAAGCTTCTGAATCCCTTGGAGGGTCATCTTTCTCCATTCTTCATTTACACATTCTAAAGTTTTATAATAATAGTCCAATTTAGTTTTGTAAGCATCCATCCAATCCATACCAATCAACATGTCATAAGATACTAGGGGAAGTATGTTAAGGGTCGCTTGGGTGGGCAATCCACCCATGATGAATTGACAGGCTGGTATGACCTCTGCCACTTTTCTTTTGGTCCCAGTAGCTAATTGAACCAACCATGGTTTAACATGTATAATTGGTTGCAGTTTACACTTATCAATAGTATGAGGGGCCACATAACTCAAATTATAACCCGTGTTAATTAAAATAGAAACTAGATGGTCGACGATCATACCTTCCAGCTCCACTACTGAAGCTTGGTGGTCGGCTTGATTATTGTCTAAGGATGCATAGATTCATGGCATGCTCCTAGCCACATCATTGATGGTGGTCACTTCTTGGATGTTGTAGACTTTCTTACTATTATGTTTTCTGTGTGGGTAGTCCCTCGATTTATGATCCTTTCCACAACCCCATCATTTTAAGGGTTCCTTCTTTAGGTTATCAATATTTTTTGGGGATGTCTTAAAAGTTTTATTTCCACTTTGAGAGGGGAAATTTCATTGATATACACTTCTAGTAGGAAGGCTCCTTCTAGAATCCTTTCTATAGTTCTCAAATCTTAAGGATTTAAACCCCTTCTTCTGGAATCCTGAACTACTCCCCTTCTTCCAGTCCTTGTGAGGTCTTGTCTTATTCCCAAACTGTTCATAACAATACCTCACCTTCCGGATAGCTTCTTCTAAGGTCTTTTGTTCGTCGAACTCAATTCTGTCTTGGTAGGTATGAGGTAACCCACTAATGAACTTCTACATTTTTACCTTTTCATCTTTTATGTAGGGTACATACCTCAGTAGTTCAAGGAATTTATTGACAAATTCATCTATGGTGAGCTTCCCTAGCCAGAGCTCATAGAATTCCTTAGTCTTCCCATCCATGTATTTCTCTAATAGATACTGCTTCCTGAAGTATTTCTCGAACTATTTCCATGACAAGTCCTTCTCACAGAATCCTTTCACATTTCTAATGTCTTCCCACCATATGGAAGCCTTTCCATTCAGGTTGAAGATGGCTATTCGAGCCTTCAAGTTTTCAGAATAGTCATGGACTCTGAAGTACTTATTTAAAACAAGCAGCCAAGCTTCCGCTTCTTCTCCTTTCTTAATTTCCCCATCCAAAGAGGGTGGTTTGGATTTCTTGAATTCCTTAGGATCATGATGTTTGGAATGCTTCTACTTCCTTCCTTTCCTCTGAGAATGTGAGTTGGTTCTGCTACTAGAAGATCCTTTAGAGTTTCCAAATTCCTTTCCCAAGGAATCTACCGATGGGTGTCCCCTACCTCCAGGCTGGGCCTTCTTCGAGGTACTTATCCCAGTGTGGTCACTTATGGAGTCATGTTTTCGGATCTCAGGTGGACTTCGATTTCTCTTCTTATGTCGTCGATCCGCATGACTGGTTGCGGGTTCATGTTGTAGTTGCCTCTATATGTAGGATAATCTCTGCAGAAAGACTGCGTTAATTTATATTTGTTTTTCTTGCTCCTTTATCAATCTCTCATTTTCAGCTTTGCAACTTTGTAATTTGTCCCTAAGGCTCCTCACAATTTCATCCAGGTCCAGACGGATTTCTATCGCTCTCCTTTTGTCAGATTCTTCATCTCTATTGTGGGAGCCATCCCCCACTTCATGACACATCACCATCCTTTAGTATTGAAGTTTTCCCATGATTTACCAACTTCTCGAGTGTTGACAAAAACATTTATTGTTAGCTAACAGTCTATTAATTCATGAACAATACATGGTTCAATTTATTAAATGCATACACATGGTAGAAAGTTTCATTCTTTTCTTTAATAATATTTTTAACCAGACTTTTAAGAAAGAGGTATGGTAGGGTGTCACTCTTTTAAAAGTACTCCAGATAGATTTTTTAAGCAACTCATCCATAAGCCCAAACAGGCCAAGTGTTGTAACCATGCTCTGATACCAATTTGTAACACACCCATGACGGGCTAAAATAAAATAAAAAAAATCGTCCTCCTTATAGGAACAGATCCTATCTCTCTATGGGTTCTAATTTGGACCATTGGGAAACCAACCCAGTCTTCCAGTCAAGGATCTCATATTCTAAATCCAAACAACTCTCTGAGACCTTGATGGTCTCATTCTGTAATTAAACATAGAACCTTTTGGCTCCTTAGTGCAGGTTTAATGGCACCCACGACCTTTCCTTTCACTCCCCTACAAAATCTCTGAGTATTAGGCATTAGATCCTTTTCTAGATAAGCCCCCTCTTGATGTGACCTTAGGCAATGAGATTACGGGACCACGTGATTGTAGACACGGCCAAAGGCGGTTTGAATCAAAATATTTTTCAGCCCACAATCCTCCTCGAGCCTCCATGTGTCCTCTTTTCAAAACCACGGTTTGAATTGCAGCCCGCCCTCAACTTTTTAACGTCTGCACAACTCCAATCCCCGCAATTCTATGGGACCATCAATCTTCTGATATTGATGGTACTTATAAAACTGGCGGTTCAGATCTTCCCCTCTCAGACCTACGGATCAGATCTGACCTCTTGCAAAATCAACAGACGAGATCTCCTTCATGGTTTCAGGTTTCGGGAGTTTCAACTCTCAAACCCTACTCTCTTCCATACTTCCATCTTCCGATTTGATGATATGTTGACACATGTCCTCCTAATCAACGGATCTACCTTTATTTCGGGGGGTTGACCTTTGAGTTGAATCAACGATCCTGTGGCCCTCTTCTCGATCAACGGTCGAGATCTCCTTTGAGTTTCAGACTTCTGAGATCTCAAATCTCAAACTTCACCCTTTTTCTAAATGGATTCTATATGAAGGCTATAATCCACTAACGTGTGTCCTCTTGATCTGACGATCAAGGATTACTTCGTGTCTTTACCCGAAGTCCACAAATTTGCTCCACATCTCCCTTAGATCCGACAGATATGAATTGCTTTGGATATTTATCTGGAGTTCTTATATCTACACCACGCCTCCTCTGAATCTGATGGATCGGATCCACTTCATGTGATCCGACACTTGATATTCACTTCAGATGATCTGACGACTCAGCTTCACTTCAGCTGATCGGACGGTTGAGATTTACTTCGGATTTCCGGAAGTTTGGACTTTGAAAATGTCAATTCTCAAACTTTTCCTTCTCCTGAATAGATGGTATTTGACGGCTCATATTCACCTTGGTGATCCAATGCTTGAGATTTACTTCAGGTTATCTGACAGCTCAGATCTACTTCAGCTGATCAGACAATTGGGATTCACTTCAGATTTTCGAGACTTCGGACTTTGCGAATCTCAAATATCAACTGAGAAACTCTTGAATGGATTTCCTGAAGATGTTGATATGACGGCTCAGATTCACTTTGGCAATATGAGGCTTGAGGTTTACTTTGGATGATTTGATGGCTCAGATCTTCTTCGGATGATTGAGAGATTGAGATTCCCTTTGGATTTTCGGAACTTCAGACTTCTCAAATCTCAAATCTCAACTGAGAAACTCTCAAATGGATTTCCCGAAGCTGTTGATCTGATGGCCCATATTCACTTCAACAATCTGACGCTTGAGGATTACTTTGAATGATCCAACGGTCGATGTTTACTTCTGGTATTCACCTAGAATCCACAGATTCATGCCACCTATCCTCTATATCTGACGGCTCAGATCTACTTCGAACGATCTGATGGCTAACGTTTACTTCGGGTCTTTACCCAAAATCCACTGATTCACGCCACCTGTCCTCGGGATCTGATGATTCAGATCTACTTCAAACGATCCGACGACTCAAATTCACTTCAATTGATCAGACGATTGAGGTTTAATTCGGATTTACGGCTCTTCAAGTTTCAAAAATCTCAACCTCCAAACTTTGCCTCCTCCTGGACTCATAGTATCTAATGGCTCAGATCTGCTTCGAGTAATCTGACGCCTAATATTTACTTCGAGGGATCTAGTGACTCAGATTCACTTCGGTTGATCGGATGACTGGGATTCACTTCTAACTTAGAATATTTCTCAGTCTTCAAAGGTCTCAACCTTTATTCCCCCTACGAGTTTGACTCTTGGATCTTGTCAACACTTATGAAAAGTGCTATCCCTTGTGAGCTTGATCCTTAAAGGATTTCAATTTCCCACGCTCTCCCTGAGTTTGGGGATTTTGATAACTTAGTTTGAAGGATTTCTTGAAAATAAATTGTTCTCGCCCTCCTGGCATTTCGACATCTTTGAGCTTTAAGCTCCAAGGACCCTAGACCCAGGTCACCTAGATCTTCCGATAATTCTTGGGTTATGATCCCTGCTCTTAATCGGGTCTTTAGTTAAGGACATAGGCGTAAGTTCAAAGTCTCCTAGACTATTGGTCCGAAGGAAACGCCTTCCCAACTTCCAGGGATTTAAGCTCTAAGTCAAGGCAAGATAACTTGTGAGTTTACCAAGATGGTAGCTATTCCAAGAGGCTTGCTTCGACTCTGGAGCAGTGATGTAGCTCCCTAGGAGAGTGCCTTTGATTGACTAAACATTGACATATGGAAAATCAAGAAGACATACAGGTTCTCAAGGGACTCAACGCATATTCATAAATTAATCATTTAATACAGAGAAATAACCCTTTATAGACATATAAATACTCGCATACATCTCTTATTTACAATTCAAAGCATAAGGAAAGAAACACTTATCAGAACCATATAGTGTGATGCAACGGCTGAAAGGGTTGCTTGCTTCCACCCAACCATAGGCTCAGTCACTCCCAATGGATTTATCACTGGTCACCCCTGAGCTTAAGCCATGATGATTTGAGATTCAATCTCTTACTTCTAGCTCAACAAAAGTTAGGGACGAAGGTTACTGTCCTTCTCCCAATACAGAAAAATAGATAAGGATGAAGGTTACTCTCCTTCTCCTAGATCAATCTCTATTTTCTTTGATCAAAACTCATTGTTCCTCTTTTAGTCCTTCCTCAGACCCGAGAGCTTCCTCCCTCATCCTTTCATTTTTCTTCGCAAGTCTCCCCCTCCCTACCACACTTCCTTTCTTTCCTTCCTGTTACACCTCAAAATTACTCATTACAATGATGGCCTAGTGTCGTCATTACCAATGCCGCAAGTGTCGCATTTTGGCCGCAAGTGTCACAAATATAATACTGTCATCTTGCCTATGTCATATCTCGGATGAAATTATCAAGAACACTTTAAAGACACCTCAAAATATAGGTTTTGAAGAGGAGAAATCATTTGACAAAGAGTACAAGTCTTTTGCCATGGAAAAACCCACTCAAAAATCATTTTTGGAAGGAAATGCTCCCCTATACACTATCAGGGAGTGCCAACGCTCTGTACCCTCTTTTGGGGGAGCGTTGCAATGTTTTGTGCCCCCTTTTGAGGGAGTGCTGGCCTTTTTGAGCGAATTTTGGACAGTTGAGGGAAATCATGGAAGAATCCCCTTCATCTCTAGAGTTGGTTGGATTCGAATCTGAGTTCAAGCCTCAATCTTAGGAAAGATCCACAATTGAAGGAGAATGATTCTCAACCTATTCCAAGAATATATTAAGTGGTTAGGCCTCTCCAAGCCTATATAAGGAGGCCTCCTCATGGTGAAAGGGGGAGACATGGAAGGCATCAAACTTATGATCTCATAAGGGATATATCATTGAAGCATAATCCGTTTGTGTGTCGATTACTTGAGCAAAGGGTTGGACAAGGAGAGCTGGGAGAGGCGTCTGCACCTTCATCAAAGGTCTGTAATTATTCTCTGTTGTTCTCATTAATATACATATGTTCTTGGCATGTTTCTTTCAAGGTAGTGTTTGTTCTACATGAACTTGTCTCTATAGATAGATCTAGTTTCAAGATAATCTTAGTAGAATAGGAAGCTTGTTCTATCTTTGTTTGTTTTGCAGGACTTATCGAGGATCTTGGGGATCAAAGCTTGACTCGGACTGTGTGAGGAAAAACACCATTTAAAAGGTACACCTTTCTTCCTCTTCTCTATACTTTAGTTTAACTAGGTTTAAAAGGATGTCAGTGACCAACGTTAGCACCCTTTCTATCTTGGTCTTAGGAGTCTAGAGTCCAAGAGGAAATCCATTTGTCCGCGGGGGGATTCTCTTGTAACATAAATTAGGGGATTATCCAAGGCCTCACGATGGGTATCCCCGTGATGTCTCAGTGCTGGTATCTTTTTCGGGCGTGCTGCTCCCTTTTCTGCATGATGAAACGATACATCTGTTAGAAACTCTTCTATTGTACCCAAAAAAATAATATAAGTTTTAAAATAAATAAATAAAACACTTGACAAGATCATTTTGGTTTCTCACCTGACACGTCCCAATCCTCCCCTTCTGGAAGAACCAAATCCATGCTTCCCTGAAAATCCACTCCAACGTATGGGATGTCTTCTATCACGATCAATTGGCATCTCAACCAAGCAAAGAAATCACCAGTGAACTTGAACTCTGACTCTGAGCCTAGTCTCGAAGACAGGCTAGTCCATCGCTCCATACATGGTTCTCCCACTAGCCGTACTGATAATGCAATTTGAGGTTGCATCTGAGGAATGCATTCTAAGAAGAACGAAACCAAGAATGAATTGTATCTGAACTGCTTCTATTGCCCTGCTCTGCATCTCTTAATCTGCTCCTTCATGTTCTGAAGGAATCCTGCACTCCAGTTAAACAATGTTGGCTCTAGAAACTGTAAACCATAGGCCACCTATGATCTTGAGACTAAGTGTGATATGGTACTACCCTCTATACTTGTAATGAAAAATAAGATAGATCTAAGAGGTAGATCCTTGATGTCTTTGATGGCAATTCTACCTCCCACTAATCTCGATCCTGGGACATAGTGGTTTTCCAAGTAATCCTCCACAGGCACGGGAAGTACCCTCTATCTGAATAAAACAATGGAGGCCCCTCTTTTCAAGAGGTCGATCAGGAAGTACACATCTTCCAACTCGATGGTAAGAATTTGCATTCCAATTTGAAACCCTTGCTCTGTAATGTTCCACAGACCGATCATATACTCAAGAAGAAGAAACTATTTCTTCAGTTTTTGCATCTTAAAGTACTTGAGGAGACCGCAATTCCTCAATGTAGCCCTTGATCGGGGACTTTCCAAGGTGGCCACATCATCAATCTCATGCTCTCTTTCTTTCCACTCGATCATGGCTTTTTGTGAAGTTACCTACAATCATCAACAATTAAAAGTCTTTAATCATGTTTTTTCAGCAATTATTGGGCAATTCAAAACTTTAAAAAACATTTTTTCTCTTTCTATGAGGCCAACACCCCCTTTACACACACACCAGGGTGCCAGTGATACCCTACAATGGCCACCAGGGCGTTGTAAAAAAATGATAACGCTCCCCTTCACATTCTAAGAGAGCACTGGCAATTTTTGGGCATGTTTTC
>CBVK0100603773.1:0-16557 GCA_900067695.1 Picea abies | reverse complement strand
TGTAACATACAATATTTTGATCCATTAATGGGTCAAATGGATTATAATTTATGTTGATAGGTCTACGAACATTTCCATATCTAATATTTTCACCATTCATGTAGCTTGCATAGTTATTCCTTTCATTGATTCTACAATTGATTGCCTTGTCAAGTATAACAATGTCCAAGAAAGAAATTTTGATACCTGGGAGTAAGTGATATTCTTTGTGGTGTGGTCCATATGGGTTCACGCTCTATTTTTTTGTAGTTTCCTTCATAATGATTTCTTTCATACCTAATGGGAGAGGATATTCTTGATGTCTCATTCCTTCTGAATTCTAGTCTTCTATCTTGTTGTTCAACTTGTTCTGGAGTGTTGGTTTCATCATTTTCATCTTCCTTCTCTTCTTTTGTTGTCTTCAAACTATCATTGTATCCCAGTCCTATCTTGTCATTTGGAGATCTTTGATTGCCAAGGATCTCATCTAATTTTTCAATGCTTTTTTTGAACTTCTTCAACTTTTCTGTTGTCAATAGTAGCTCCCTTTTTCTGTGATCCAATTCTTCTTTCAATTTCTCATAATATTCTAATTGTTCCTTCAATATATTAATGTTCTTTTCAAGCTTGAAATTATCTTCTTCACAACTACTCAATTCACCTTTTAGTATTATGTTTGTGTTTCTAAGCTTTCTATTTTCAGTTTCAGCATGCTTCAACTTTTCAAGATTCTCATCTTCTTGTTCACTCTCTGCATTGTCTCTGTATCCACAAAAGGAATCAAGGTTGGTTTCTTCGTTTGAATCTTAATAAAAAATGATTTCTTCATCTTTAGAATTCTTGTGATCATCATCCTGGGTTTCTTGGGTTATGAAGAGGACTTCTCCTACATCATTATCTTCTTCATCACTCTCATATAAGGAGATGTCATCATCCTTGGAGTAGAATCTCTTTTTATTGTTGAGACTTCTCTTTTTATAGTAGTAGTTGTCAACAATATGTCCTAGTATACCATAGTTAAAGCATTTGAGAGGAGACTTACCTTTGTATCTTCCACTTCCCTTCTAAAACCTTCTTACAAAATTTGTTATTTCTTCATCAAGGTCATGATCCTTGTATTTTGTCTTCTTTATGGATTTAAAGGCTGCTTCATTGTTTGGCTAGTTACCTTCTATACTTGTTCTCATTTCATATGCTATAAGAGACCCATGTAATTCATCCATTGACATTTTGGTTAAGTCCCTAGTTTCTTCATTGTCAGAGACCTTAGCATCATACTTCAAGAGAAGTGATCTCAACACTTTTTGTACAACCAATGATTCATAGAGATATTCACCTAATCCTCTGATAGCATTAACAACTTCATCAACTCTAAGAAGAGAGGTTGCAATATCTTCCTTTTCATTCATCTTCAAATTTTCAAATTCTTCTCTATGTCATTGAAGCTTGACCTGCTTAACTTTTGGATCACCTTCGTAGATACTCTTGAGTTTGTCCTATACCTTTTTAGCAGTGCTTCAACCCATCACTTTGCTAGCAATGGTTGGTGCCAATGCTGCTAGAATAACATGTCTAGATTTTGAATTACAACTCATAAGCTTCTTCCCATTTGGATCAGTTGGAGCATTATTTGGGATTACATAGCCATTTACAATTGAGTACCAAATGTATACTCCCAAATTCGTTAGGTAAGTTTTCACTCTATCACTCAAGTATGCATAATTTCTTCCATCAAATTTTTGAATCCCATTTGAAATGTGCTTATGGTCATCCATCTCTGCTTAGGATTTTCCTTCCAGTGGTTAAACTATTCTGAAGGCAACCTACTCTGATACCAATTGTTGATACTAAGAGGGGGGCGAATCAGTATCAAGTACAATTTAAAACCTTTTTAAACTTATACTTAAACCATTCAACTATATCCAATGAGAAATGAACAATAGTATAAGAGTTACACCAATACACCACAATATAACATGCAAAATATATGAGAAATAATCAATAGTTATTGTTCAAGGGAAGTAATGACTTCCAACGATAGCTACAACTTCCAAATGTAAAGGGAGGGATAAACCTCCAAGAGGAAGATACAATCCTCCAATATCAAGAGAGGATTTAACTCTCCATCCTTTCCCCTTCCTTCCACCCAAGAATATATGAGATATAATAAAAATTTACATTAAATCATCACCATCAACCAACCATCACATAGAACATAATAATTCTTCCCGAGACTTATTCAATTTCTAAAATTATTCAATTCTTGGAATACTATGATCCTTTAGATAATATTACTCAATGTTTTCTCTGAAATGTCTCCAAGTTTCACTCCTTGAATCCTTCCCAAAAAGAAGTTATAGAGAGAATGGTAGACCTTGTTCAATTCTGGTTTATTCAAGAGACCGAACTTGTACAGAATGGCCCACACTCAAAATTTAACATACGATTCTGAAAATCGCACACAAGAAACTAAATTCCATATTGTTTCCAATGAAATTTGTCCCACATCATTTGGATTCTCTATGAAGAAGTTATGACTGTTTTACCCGGAACACCTGTTTATCGACTAGCTTCAGGACTGGTCAAAAACCTTATCTTCCACAGAGTGTATCTCGATAATTGTAGTGAATAAAGATCTGAAACTTTTATCACAGGTACTTTGATATGTATTATCAATACCATAGCAATTTCACCATATGAATCGTTCTAGAAAACAATTTATAGTGAAAATGGTAAGATGACCTGAAAGTAATATATCTTAAAACACATCACCAAAAGACTTCATCCTCCCTTGAAATCCGGCCTTCTTTACTTCTGATTAGTTATGAAATTAGACTTTTGTATCAAATGAATGTATAATGATATTTATTTATACCATTTATGTCACTTCCTTTTAACATTAGGTCTGACCTGACACTTTCTTATTTTGTAATTATGTTCTTTAATCATCTTCAGGGCCTACATGTACTTCCTTCTTCAATTCACTTTGTCATCTTCTCATTTCTCCTCAACCATGAGGATCCACGTGATGTTCCACATACCACCGGAAACAACATGATGTAAACTATCCATCCATGGGTGTTGTATCTACATGTGTATTGTCCTTCATGTCCAAATACCTTCATCAATATTGTGGTCCAAAACCCATGACTAGGGTTGACATCAATGGAAAAAACCAATCTTCCAACAATAACTCTTACTTTGGTTCAAACACTCTAAAATTTGATGATGTTTTTGGTGTTATCCCTAGAGAGGAAATGTGATGGAAAAGCACATGTGAGACATCAGGTAATGGATTTATTGTGGAGATTAGGGGAAGACAAAAGGATAGAGGAAAGGGCTTAGGGAACCATGGGAATTATAGGAAGGGTAGATCCAAATTCAGACTAGGAAAGATAGAGTGTTGGAATTGTGGAAACAAAGGACATTTGAAGTAAGACTGCAGAGCTACAAAGAAACAAAGAGATGGACAACAAGAGAAAAATAGAGAAAAAAATGTAACAAGTGATGTGTTACAAGATGCTTTGATTCTTTATGTAGATAATATTTTTGAGTCTTGAGTAGTAGATTCAGGGGATTCATTTCATTCCACACTCCATAGAAAATATTTTCTAGATTATGTTCAAGGTGATTTTGGATAGGTTCATTTGGGTGATGATCCACCATGCAAAATTGTTGGAATGGGTGAGGTACAAATAAATAAAAAGAATGGAAACCAATGGTTATTGAAAGATGTAATACATGTACCATATCTAAGGAAAAATATAATTTCAATAGGGAAGTTGGAAAGTGAAGGTTGTATATCTATATTTACAGATAAGGCATGGAAGGTCACCAAAGTATCACTGGTGATAGAAAAAGGAGAGAAGGTATGTCCATTGTATTTATGTATTGGTAATACTGACTCTTCTATCTCTTTAGATTCTACATGAGTGGATACAACACTGTGGCATCATAGGCTTGGACACATGAGTGAGAAGGGGATGCAGATACTTCACAAAAAAAAATTGTTGCCAAATCTTAAACAATTTGATTTAGACTTATGTGAGCATTTTGTTTATGGAAAAAATAAGAGAGTCAGATTTCTCAAGGTCAGAAAAGGAAATAAGAGTGAAAGATTAGAGATTGTGCATACATATGTATGGGGATTAGCTAAGGTATAATCTCTTGTTGGATCTCATTATTATGTTAATTTTATTGACGACTCAACTAGAAAAACTTGGGTTTATTACATTCGACAAAAATATGATGTTTTTGATACTTTTAAGAAATGGAAAGCTTTGGTTGAGAATGAGACATGAAAAAGGTTGAAGTGTCTCAGATCCGAAAATGGAGGTAAATATTGTAGCAAGGAGTTTGATTATTAATGTTCATACCATGCGATTCGTAGAGAGAAAATCATTCTAGGAACTCCTCAAGAAAATGGTCTGTCAGAAAGTATGAACATGACAATCATGGAGCGTACAAGGAGTATGAGATTGCATGCAGGGTTGCCCTTATAGTTCTTGGTAGATGTTGTAGATATTGTTGTTTAATTAATAAACAAAGTAACTTGAAGCTTTTTAGATGGTGGAATTCCAGAGGAGGCATAGACAGGAAAAAAGATAAAATATTCTTTTTTGAAGACTTTCGGTTGTTAATAATTTGTCCATATTGATAAACAAAATAGAACAAATCTTGAGGAAAAATCCAAGAAGAGTACCTTTATTGGATACTACGTTAATTATTTTGGTTATTTCTTATGGTAATATTAAAATCAAAAAATAATTAGGAGTAGAGATGTGATATTCAATGAGAAGGTCATCTACAATGATCAGTTGCAGGGAAAGAAATAGGAAAAAGAAAAACCAAAATACATAGTGCTTGATGAGATCACTGAAAAAGAATTCCAAAGGTGCCAGAAAATCAAAATGTATAACAACAGGAGCAACGGGTACCTCAAACTCCTACAAGTGTTTCTAGAAGATCCACCAAGTTAAGTAGACCCCTTGGACGATACTCTCCTTCATTGTACTATTTATTGTTGACTAATTCTGGTGAACCAGAAAGTTATGAAGAGACAATGTAGGTAGACACCAAAAGGAAGTGGGAGAAAACAATGGAAGAGGAAATAGATTCCTTGGTAAATAACCAGACTCAAGACTTGGTTAAGTTGCCTACAGGAAAAGAGCATTGCAGAATAAATGGGTTTATAGGTTGAAGGAAGAAGATGGAGGAAAAAAAAGGTACAAGGATAGACTTGTTGTAAAGGGGTTTGCACAAAAGAAAGGTATAGATTTTGATGAAATATTTTCTCATGTTGTTAAAATGACTTCAATTAGTAATATTTCAAGTCTTATGGTAGTAGAATATTTTCATCTTGAACAGTCAGATGTAAAAACCATTTTTCTCCATGGGGATTTGGAGGAAGATATTTATATGTAGCAGCCACAGGGGTATGAGGCCAAAGGGAAGGAGAATTTAGTATGCAGGTTGAAGAAGAGCTTGTATTCCCTAAAGCAAGATCCAAGGAAACAATATTTGAAGTTTTAGAAGTTTATGACAAAACAAGGTTATACTATATATCATTTTGATCATTGTGTTTATTTTAAAAGGCTAGAAAATGGAAGCTATATTATCTTGCTATTGTATGTAGAGGACATGTTTGTTGCGGGGTCTAATATGTAGGATATAAATGTGTTCAAGAAGAAATTATCTAATTCATTTGCGATGAAGGATTTGGGTGTTGCAAAGAAAATCCTTGGTATGAGAATAACAAGAGACAGGAAAAATTGCAAATTGACATTTGCTAAGGGTGAGTACATAGAGAAGGTGTTGGAGAGGTTTAGAATGTAGAATGCAAAACTAGTTAGTACACATTTGGCCAACCATTTAAAATTAACTAAGGAAATGTCTCCCAAGACACAGGAGGAGATAGAATACATGTCCAGGATCCCTTATTCATCAACAATTGGTATCTTGATGTATGCAATGGCTTGCACAAGACTAGATATTTCACATGCATTGGGAGTTGTGAGAAGGTATATGAAAAATCCAGGAAAAGAACATTGGGAGGAAGTAAAGTGGATTCTCAGGTATTTGAGAGGTACTTCTACTCATGCATTATGTTTTGGAGTTTCAAACACTGTTCTACAAGGATGTGGTGATTTATATATGATAGGTGATAAAGATAGTAGGAGAACACCACATGGTATGTTTTTATTGTAGGTAGAACAACAGTAAGTTGGATTTCAAAACTACAAAAGGTTGTTTCACTTTCAACAATGAAAGAAAAGTATGTTGTTTCTACAGAGGCTAGTAAAGAGATGATTTGGTTACAGAGGTTTATGGAGGAATTGGGAAAGAAGCATGAGAATGACAATTTTTATTTTCACATCGAGAGTGTCATTCATATTGCAAAGAACTCAGACTTCAATTCTAAGACAAAGCATATATAACTAAGGTATCATTTCATGTGCTCCATCTTGGAATATTGACAATTGAAGTTGGAAAAGATACATACTAGCAAAAATCCTATAGACATGTTAACAAAGGGAGTAACCAGGGAGAAATTGAGTTCCTTATTAGTTTCAGTTGGCCTTCAAGAATCAAGGTGAAGATGAGAAATTTTCCAGGTATAAGGTGGACTATATTCCAAAAGGTACAACAGTAGTGGAGTTGTTGTGATTAGTCTCAAGTGGGAGATTGTTGGTTGTGGAGCCTGATTATCTTCCTCATTTAGAAGTTTATTTCAGTCATTCTTAGACCCCATTCCATAACAGGGGGGTGTGGAGAAGATTCCTCCCCCAAAAATATCTCCAGGGGGGTCGAATCCCCCCCTAGCGGGGGATTCATGATTATCTTCCTCATTTAGAAGTTTGTTTCAGTCATTCTTAGACCCCATTCCATAACAGGGGGGTGTGGGGGAGATTCCTCCCCCAAAAATATCGCCAGGGGGGTCGAATCCCCCCCTAGCGGGGGATTCATGGGCAACACCCCCGAAGTGAAATATTGGGAAACATTTCCTTGTAAAATATTGTAATTTTGTAGTCAATCTGGACTGTTCATTATAAGGTCACAAATCTGATGGTAGAAGTTATTTTAGGGATTATTTTCCCTAGAAGGAAACCCTCTTTTATGAAGGAATTGTATTGCAGTTGTGTATGTTTGTTATTATTTTATTTCGAGACAGGAGACTGTGAGAGAAAGAACAAGAAGTTGAAGTGAGCGTGTTGTAGGTTGTATCCTTTCATTTTGTTGGATAATAAGGAAGGACATGGAAATTTCTCTGGTTGATGTAGCCCACACTAGGTGAACCACATGTATCTTTGTCTCTATTGTATTATGTACCTTATATGTTTTATTTCCACATTTGTTTTATTTTATTGCTCTGCGATCCTGTTTTTCTGACAGGGAGTACCCCTTGCTCTTGTCGGGGGAATTTGGACCCCTCAAAAGAATTGGCACTAGAAGAAGGGCCATATTTTATGGCTTACATAAATGAATTAAAAAATAACCAAAATCAGTCTTCAACAAGTAATTCTATCTCACAATATACCTTATTTCCTCGAGTTGAGTTTGAACAAGAAGTTATTTATGAAGACTTGAAGGCTAATTTCAGAAGTGATTCAAGGAGTTCAAAAATACATTTTGAAACCTGGTTTCACATACCTCAAGAAGAAATTCACGAAACCCATAGAATAATGCGTTCTTACACAAAATCACTCGAAAAATTACCCACAACTTCTGAACTTCCTAGAAGAAAAACTACCCATGTAGAAAGTCCTAACACATATCTTGATTTTTACGTTGACTCTATAGACGATTTTTTTGAAACTGCATTACACAAGGTTCTAGTACCCTTAAGTAGAGTTGTTCATTTCTTCACCGAACCTGAAGAAGAATAATTTGAAGGTGAACAACCTGAAATCACCTTAGAACAAATAATGGGAGAAAATAGGAACCACAGAGAGGTCATACCTCCATGGAGAGCCCAAGGAGCTCGAAATATAGTTGGCGAAGTTCATGAAATGCCAAGGAAATTTGATAGAATCTTACCTAAATTTTATCCAGACAAACCTGTATCCCCAAAAGATCATATAAATAATTTATTTTTGGCCATACGTCTCCTAAGAGTACAACATGAAGATGTAGTATGTAGGTTATTTCCTTAGACGTTTTCTGGGAAAGCCTCTACTTGGTATTTCATTTTACTCGCCAGATCAATTACAAACTTCAACAGTTTCTAAAGGCTCTTTATGAGGAAGTTTGGAAAAAGAAAAACAACAACATCTCTACATAATGAGCCAGGAGCCATCATAATGGAAAAAAGGGAAAGAGTAAAATATTTAAACCAAATATTTCTAAATGTATTGATTAAGTTTCCCCATGAGGTAGCTCCGGCTCAATCTTTAGCCATTGAATATTATACAGTTGCATTAACCCCATCGATCAGGATGTTTGTAAAACAATCTAACCGAAACACATTGGCACTAAAATTTAATGAAGATAAAACTGTGGAAAGAGAATTGTCATCATATAACCAACATCCCCGTTCTGAGGAAACTAAGTCAGCTGGGAAGAAGCCATTGTTATTAACTAAACCACTTGACAAGGAATCCAAATATATTGATAATGTGGTTAAAATGGTTAAGAAATTATCGACTGAAGTGGTGGACTTAAAAAAGAATGTTGGTGAGGGATCATCCAAACCTCAAACTTTCCACCCATTTTTCAAGAAAATAGACAACCCACCACAACCACCATAACCTCCACATATGGATTTCACTCTAGATAGTATTAGTAACGATAATGTTTTCTCTTACCATCAACAAAATTATCATGAATGATAATTTTTTCTCTTGTCCTAAGTGGATCAACTCTATGACATTGGTAATAAATCAGTTGCTATATCAATGAAGTTTAGATGATGAAATTCATGGACCAACTCTTTTTTATACTACTAACAAAGAACCCCCATAATCAATTATGCCTTTCTGGGATTGGTGTGTGGAATTTTATGATGAACAAATCAAAAAAATCCTTGGCGGAGATACTTAAGTTGTAAAAGTTGCTTCCTTGAAAGGTTATAATGTGCACAACAAAGGTCTGCCATCTAACACTCCGTCTCCCAAAAGAGAAAGCATGCCTCTCAAAAAAATAACACCTCCCCCTTTCCTCCCAAAACCAAGAAATACAGCTCTAGAAAAAACTAATAATAGATCTGGAAAGAATGTTGTAGAAAATAAATATAAACCAAGCACATCTAGCATTGTTGAAAATAATGAAAAAGTGATTCAAGGGAAGTATAGGAAAGTTAATAATGATTCGAATTCACACACCCTAGATTATAATGTAATCAAAGACATGAAGAAAATTAAAGCTAATATCTCCATGTTTTATATTTTCTCGCTTCCACAACAACATGAACTTCTACATCATGCTTCAAACCCCAAGAGACTCAAAAAGAAACTATTGCAATTGCTGAAAGCTTAGCCTATAGAAACAATACACCAAAAATCCACAAGGTAGAAATAGCATCAGTTATAAACACAAGTAGCATAGGTGCTTTTTCAAAATCGTAGATACCCCCTTTTTTTCTTACTTATGAAATTTTCAATTTCAATGTTCACAATTGTTTAGCATATTCTAGTGCCTCTTCCAACTTCATTCCTTTTTATGTTTGCAAAAAGATAAATGTTGTCCCACAAATAACAAAAATTGGGATTATCCAGTTAGAAAGAACATATGTTAAAGTGAAATGGGAACTCAAGGATGTGTTAATTATATTGTCATCTAATCCAAGAGTTCATCAGACTATATACATAGTTGTGGTAGAAATCCCAGAAAGTTATGGTTTTCTCCTAAGAAGAGATTGGTCAGCCAAACTCCAAGGTTATTTCGCTACTGATTGGTCTCATCTATGGTTTCCCTATAAAGGTAAAGAAAATCAAATCCAGGTTAATAGTGAAGCACACATGAAGCACACAGTGACAAAATTAGAAGGTAAAAGTGAACACATTAGCTTTGCTCATTCCATCCTAGGAAACTATTTTTTCGAGACTAATTATGGTTGTTACGAAACTCATACCTATGAGATCCCATTTGAACTACAATCAAGCCTCCATCCATGAGAACATAATGGCACATGTCCTGTACTTACTAACTTAGGATTTAGTTTGAGTAACAAAAATAACATCCCAGACATGTGGACCATGTTCTTTGATGGTTCTAAAACTTAGGATGGATCTGACATAGGATGTGTATTGATCGATCCTAGTCAAGGAAAAACACTCATATCATGTCGATTAGAGTTTGAATGCACCAAAAACACTGTTCTGTATAAATCCTTAGTGCAAGGTCTCAATAAGGCCATTGACCTTGAGGTAAAACATATGAAATTCTTTGGTGTCTCGGAGATTATTGTTCAACATGTAAGAAATACTATTCATTTCTTGTCTCTGCATCTGAAAGCCTATCAACAAGAGGTATGGAATCTGATTTATTCATTTGATGCATTTAATATTAATTCAATACCCCATGATCAAAATGTAGACGTTGATATTTTTGCCAATGCAACATCTAGGTTTATGCCTCCTAATGATAGTTTTTTAATTGAACTAATTGTTATCATTGAAAAATTGACCACATCATTGCACATAATGGTTGAAAAAAGACATCAATTCTAGAAACAATTAGTCCACCTACAACATCAAAATCCATCAAAAGGAAAAAAAAACTATATAC
This sequence comes from Picea abies, assembly GCA_900067695.1. NCBI lineage: Eukaryota > Viridiplantae > Streptophyta > Pinopsida > Pinales > Pinaceae > Picea > Picea abies. The sequence continues at coordinate 5,853 of CBVK0100603773.1, read as the reverse complement.
TTGGTTCAAAAATCAAAGTGCTCAGATTCACCAAAGGAAGCATGTGCATAGTGCGTAGGCTAACATAGCCCTTACCGCATGTTGTGCACAAGATGCATGACTGTCTACGAGAAAATTCACACACTTCTCATGAATGATGCATTTATGAATCTTGTCGGCCTCTCAACCACTTCTAATACGACCCCCAACATGATTTGACACTCAGATCTGAAGTAAATCTAGCTTGGAGGTTGGTTAAGGGATAGGAAGTGCCCTAAAACGCCCCTTGTTCACACTATGAACTAATTGTATCTTTCCATGAATGGACGCTATAAATATGTGCCATGGGTTTGCTAGAAAAATAATAACTTCAAGGTATTATTATGTTGCAAGAATTCTTCTTGGAGAATTTTTTTTCTCTTTGAATCATTCAAGCACTATAGCAAGGGCCATTCCACTCACCTATTGAGAGGATTGGTATCGCATTTCTTCACCATTGTCACTTGTCATTGCATGAAGAGAAGAGATCTCTATTAGGTAACTCAAGATCCTTCCCAAGGAGGAATATGGGATTCATAAGTCCCTTCCTTTCTCTATAGAGTTAGCCTATCAATATATTGATCCATTGGTAGCTATATGATGGTCATTTTTTTCTTTTCATGGTTCTAGTTCTTACAAGCTTCCTTAACACTTATTTCTCTTTGTTTTTAGCTTATTTCCATGTTTCATGTGTATTTGGTTATCTAATCAACTCACAAACCCCTGTCTTGTTTAGCTGACTTAACTAAGAAGGTAAGTGTTGTGTTTTTTCTCACCCATGTCACAAAACCAACACAACAGATTGTCGACCATACTCAGGATCGGTATCAAATTCCTCCCTATTTAAGTCTTGAGAGAACTTTTTTCTAATTTTTTTGATATGCAGGTACCAAAATCGGCCTAGTCTAGCCTTCCAAAGTCAAAATTCAAAGTCAAGGAAAGATAATTTCACTTGGAAATTTATTTCCCAACTCATGACGGGAAGTGCATGGCTTTCAAGGCACACAATCGTGCACTCTGCGCACTATGCACATGACAGAATTTATTACTGTATGCATTCTAAACATCCTACGCCCTTTGCATGCCTGTCAGAACTACAACCCGCACATAAGTTCATTTTTTTCAAATTGTAAGGGTTTTTATAAGTGGTTTGAGGGCCCCTAGCCTTCACATTTTAATTTCCTGCACCTTGTAAAGAAACCACTGTTCACTTAGAGTCCTTTCTCACAAGAAAGGTTAGCTAACATAAGCACATAGGGGTAAAAAGAATGACTATTCTTCTCTTTTTTTTTTCCACATGGATGGCTCATTTGGAATTTAAAATTTTGAGTTGAAGTTATTGCTTTTTCAAACACAATCAATCAATTTGGGACTAGAAATCAATTTTAACCCTCAAGTATGCTCTTCTCCCGCACACAAGTGTGATCTCGGGAATCAGAAAAGGTGGTCTAAAGGAAATTTCATCTCCTTTAAAACAAAATCATTAGGAGAGGACAAAGCCCCCTAGGGTTCCTCTTAGTTTTGGAAATAATCTTAAAACATTTGTAAGGGCCCATACATGCCCACATGTTTGCAACCTTAGAATAGTTTCTAAAAGATTTGTTAGTTTAGACAACACTCTAGGAAAGTTTAAAAGATCAAGTAACGGGCCCATACATGCCCACATGTCTACAATTCTAGGATAGTTTCAAAATACTTCTTAGTATAGACAACATTCTAGGGAGTTTAAAGGATCAAGTAAGGACCCATATGTCCAGATTGCTAGTTTTTTAGGGATTTAAATATTCAACAAGGTTGTACCAAAGAAACATAGTAAGCTAGGTAAGAAGATTTGTAAGGACCACAAGAAGTCCACATGCCGCAATCTTACACTTAAATTATTAAAAATCTTTTGCACACATTTCACTTTCTTGTGCACAAAGCCACTCCTCACACACATAATTTCTATTAGAATAATGGAGGTTGAAGTAAGATTTCTTTTTAAGTACCCACAAAGTACTTCAAAGGAATTCTGAAAGATCCGACTACTTCTTTGGAAATTATTCACACCAATTTAATTCAAACAAGTTTGGTCCATGACCCCAATCTCTCAGCGCACCACATCTAAACATTTTCTAAGAACGCACTAAATTTTCCTCCACGGGAGGTGCCAAAAGAATTTTTTTAGTCTAGGTAGGATCTCGGGGGTAGGCATCCAAATAACCCCTCGTTATCAAGTTCTCACATTTTGAAACTATAGAAGTTGAGAATAGGGATCTTTCAAATCCTCCAAGTCAAGTGTTCCTATACCATAAAGTAGGGACATAACCATGAAGGGTCGAATCTCGAGGTGTGGTTGTTCTATGCATCCCTCCTTGAGTCACCCAACTCTTGTGAGTGTATCCATCATGTGACCCATTTATTAGGAAAATAATCTAAATGTTTCACTTTCACCGAGGTACTTAATGGCCAAACATAGGATATCTACCCAGGTGGCGGTTGTGGGTTGCAATCACAACTTGATCATATTTTTGTGTCTATTGGGAAATATCGCCATCTCTTTCGAGATATGCACTGTCTACCCCTCATTATAACCGATTACTTCAACCTTCAGTAGTTTGTCTTCCTGTGGATTTAGACACCACTTGTGAGTGCTATTGGAAGGCCCAGTTATAAATTGAGAGGAAGGATGGTAAGTATATTTAGGACATCAACATTTATTTTTGGTTTTTCCCCACGCAAACAAAATCCACCTATCCATGTGATTTTTATTTTATAGTTGATATATGTATGATGTTCATTTGATTACATATAAGTGTGAGTTATACTATCTTGTGAGGGTCAAAAGTATAAAATGCTCTTGTTCAGTTACTTCTCTCTTGTCACAATTTGCACACATTCACTTTTCTAGTCAAAACCATAGGGGAACCACATAATCCCCTTCATTCTAGACGCTTGCAGAATATCCCTCCTATTCTAGGAGGAGTCTCTAGTCTTGCCAACTCACTGGATCAAACATCCCACACCCTAGTGAGTGCCATTTTTTTGGGATCAACTTTACTTGGTTCCACTTTTCTTGGGTCAAATACCCAAGGCCATCCATCTATTGGCTCTCCTTCACAAAGAGGCAGGGGTCAAACTTCTTCTCAAGGAAGAAGCACAAACCCACCAAATCCCTCTCAAGGGAAAGGCTCATTACTTGCACACACAATGGTTGGTATTAATCCTCCACCAAATCCTCTATGCCATACCTGGAATCCCTCAAAATTCTTGATTTAACCAAACTCATGAATGATGTTATTTTGCATGATTCTGCTTGGCTCAATATGCCTACCAAATTTCCTTCAGATATTCCAAAATTTGAAGGAAACCCAGAGGAAGATCCCACCAACCATGTTATGGCCTTCCACTTGTGGTTCTCTTCAAACAACATCATGGATGATTCCATCCACTTGAGTTTATTTCAAAGAACTCTCACTGGATCATTAGCCAAATGGTATGTGGACGAAAAATCAGGGTCCCATGTGACCTTTGAATCATTGGCCAAGGCATTTTTTTCCTTTTTCCAGTTACCAGTTCATCATGACACTGGCCTAAAACTTCTCTCTAAGTTCAAAAAAATAATTGATATCAATATCACCGACCACATTCATGAATGGTGGTGGCAATGTAGTTTGTGTAAAGAGGAAACCACCAAAGAACAATGCCTCAATTGGTTTCTCAAATCGCTCGTCCTTGTGATTTCAAAGGATGTAGCATCCACTTTTCCTCAATCAGAAGAGGAAGCCATCAAAAAATTCCAACAATTTGACCTCATCTATGCTCAGTCAAGTTACTTGTACACAATATTGTCTGATGCACCCAAACCCATACCATTTGTCTAGGACAAACTTGGGATGTCCCATGTTGTGGATGGGTTGATTCGTTCTATGACACATCTCAACCCTTATGGCCACTCATTACCCACTTATGGTGAAAATCAATATCCACAACCATATGGAGGGAAATATTATTACCCTCCTCGCACTCACCAAAATTCATATCCTGTTGTTCCCTCTCAACCATTGGGGGGACCCCCACTAGTACTCAAGATGCATATGGTCTCTCAATCCAGTACGGGTCCACCCCCAACCCCTGCATATAACCCCATCTATAGTGGAAGTAATTCAACTTCCTACATTCCATATGGATCGTCTCCACAAAGAAACCCATATGTTCCATTCCCTGGTCCCCCCAACCGAGTTCTCCTCCACCAAGACAACCACACACCAACATTAATTTTCTTCATCCCTCTCCCATCCAACAAGTACATAATTTTGAACAGTTGAATACATAAAATCCATCTCATGAGTCGAATAATACCAATAATAAAGGGGGAAAATCAAAACAATAACAACCCAGGACCAGGAGGAAATAACCCCCAACAAAAATGTCCCGATGGGGGCCAGCAGAATCAAGCCCAAAATCCCCAAAGGGGAAACAATAATAATCAACCACGACAAGGGAAGAACAATAACCTCATAACTAACTTCCCTTTCACTCTTTGTGATGATTATGGACATTATACTCACTACTACCCCCAAATTGGTGATTACAAACGGATGAAAGAATCGATGAACATGCAATGTCCTCCAGCATCGCCTGCCCCTCAGTAGGCCCCACAACATTATTTGCAACCACCACCTCCAGTTTTTTTTCAAAACCCCATTCCACACCAAGGTGTGATGAATAACCAACAAGAGATAAACTCAACCCCACCATAAATGGGGTAATATCAAAACTCAGGTCCCAATCAACCCAAAATATGGTCGATCACAATATCCTCCATACCAGTGAGGAAGAGATTCTTTTGCAAACAAAAAACTGTCCATATGGCTTGCCTCCTGTCTCTACCCAAACCACCTCAGAAGCATCTCCAGCTACATCTAGACAACCATTGATGATTCCCCACCCTAACAATGAAACAAAACCCTAGTATACCTCGCATGTCTTTACGACGGAATATACATAACCCTCATGCTAGGGAAGCACATAACTACAGTCTGGTCGATGACTTAGCAAAGTCTCTTGCAGCCATGTCTATGTTTTAGGTCCTCCAAACTTGTCCATCACAATGCAAATCTTTGCTTTCTTCCTTCAGGGAAGTCGACCCAGTTGATACTTGACTCATCACCTTTGATCTAGATAGTGGAGAACCACGCCTCCTCGCCCTGCTAGATTTCCAGATGCCAATTAAGATCTGGAACATCACATGTCATCAGTGCATCATCGATGAATGTACATCCAAATGAATCATGTCCAAAGTAGTATGGAAGAAACTTGGTTCACCTGAGCTAGTACCATCTGCCATAACCATGAGAGCTTATGTCATTCGACCATCATCCCATGAAGGGCTCTTCCAAAACGTCCCCATAGAACTTGGGGGAAAAACCATATTAATTGACATAGAAGTTATTGATGCCCCACTTGATTACAATATCTTGTTCGGATGTAGCTACATGTATTCTATGAAGGTGGTAGCCTCTTCTATGTTGTGTATGATGATGTTCCCCCACAATGAGAAAATCATCACCATTGACCAACTTACATATTACGAGCCTAATCGTTCCACCAACATTGATAACATCCTCCCCCTTGTCACACTAGCTCGGATGCTTTCTCAATCATTGGAATTGGTCCTGGAGTATTCAAGGACCCATCCTTTTTAAGGACTTATCATGGAGAGCCACCTCTCCTAAACCCTTCTATTTCAGCACAAGTGTGTGTAGTTTCCTCTAACGGAATAGATATTGGAAACAATACTCCTCTCATTGAGTCCCCTCCCCACATAGTTCCACCAATCAAAGAACCACTACC
>CBVK0100603772.1:0-16559 GCA_900067695.1 Picea abies | reverse complement strand
CATGCAAGATGCTCAGGAGAAGGAGACTTATAGGATCATGTTCAGGTTCAATGAGTCTTCAAAGACAAGTCATAGAATCATGGAATGGATAACTTCTATGTCAAAGGGAGAAACTAATCATGTGTATTGGAGAGAAGGAACGGTAGCAAAGGTAGATACAACTCCAGGGGGAAGAAGCACCTTCCTCACTAAGAGGGAGTGTTTATGTTTTTGGTAGAATCAAATAGGTACTTCCACATTGGCATGTGTTTTTCATGTGGAAGTCGACAATAATTTTCTAGTCTTGAGTTTACTTTAGTTAAAAGGAATTAATTATAGTAAAATTTTATTTATTAGTGAATTGAATTATTTAAAGGACATGCATAACATGCAACATGTAATCTAAATCTTAAGTGAGTGTGAGAAGTAATCTCAACCATATATAACTTTGAATATTAGAAATAGATTGTAACTCATTATTATAAAAGTAAGGCTAGGAGAAGGAGGGAGAAACTTGTGTTGAGCGGTTCAACACAGTGGGGAGACTCATCATGAGATGCCAAGAGAAAGGGACATTGGTGAGAGACCAAGGTGAGGATATTTGGTGAGATTCCAAGATCAAGAGACTGTTGGTGATATTTCAAGAGGAAGGGAACTTTGGAGATATGCCAAGATAGAGATATTTGGTGAGATGCCAAGATCGAATATAACAAATAAATACTTTTGTTAATTGGTGTGTAGAAGCAAAGAAGGAATTTTGATAACACATGAGTGAGGAGATCTCATAGGTTGGGTGAAGATATTTCATTCATGTTTTTATGCAGATATAGTTGGATCACAAAGAATCATGATTCAATATCTTGGATAGCTGGAGAATTACTTCCATATAGAGGTCATACACGTCAAGCATGAGAGAAAGCAGAAGCAACCACATGTGGGTTTCAAAGGATAGAGACCAGAGGAAAGAAGAGATTCATACATAACTGGTCATAAGGGGTTTACTTACACATCCATGGGTCATAGTTTAGATAGTTGTGGATATTCGTGGGTCATGGAAGGGAAAGTCGTGGATGTCTACGAGTGACAAAAGGGAATGTTGTATATTTCTCAGAAAATGTGTTGGTACGAGTTTGTATAGTAGCACAAGAGTTTCCATGTTTGTCTGTAGTGCATAATTATCTCAGTCGGCCATTTTCCCTATTATGGGAGCCGTGATTTGACCTATATAAAAGAATCATTTGACTGGTTTTTCCTCCGGAGTTTTCCAGGGTTTTAGAATAAAATGTTGGTGTTCTTATGTTCTTGATTTGGTTTCCCTGTTTATGGTTCTGATGCATGTTTACTTAATTAATCAGTTGTGATTTTCATAGATAAAGTGATTTTATTTGAGCTAATGGTTAGGTGTTGAGTAGAGTGGTAAAATATCAACATGGTATTAGTACATACCAAGGGTTGAATCTGCTTGGATAGAATTTCAACAATGTTTTAAAAAGTTAACTTCTTAATTGGATTCTAGTGCAATTTTCACTATGTAAATGGGTTCTTATGAACTCAATAAAAAGGGTTTTCATTAGAAATGCTTCATGGATAGAAGTCCAATGTAGAAGATGGTTTATTAAATGGATTCATAAATTATTTTTTCACAATAAGTAAATTGCTTATCAAGTCTCACTTTAGGGATATATGCCGCAAATGATAATATTGGGGGATGTAAATGATGCATTAATAAAAATAGTTATTTTAATCACAACACTTGAGTTTCAATGGGTACATAGTCTCAATGTAGTCAAGAAGGTGGAATTCTTGAGTTCTAAAAAATTGACAACCTAATCTATGTTTAGTACATTGTCGACTCTTTAAATGGTCTATTTGTAATGATCTTAACCTTATAAATGGAATCACTTAAGGGATATTGGAAATTATTCATACTTTATTAATATCAAAACCCTTAAAGAATGGAAACACCTTACAAATGATCCATTTTTGGAAGGAATCTACTCCTATTCACGTTCCTTCTAAGGATGGGTGACCTCTTAATGACCTAAGCTCCAAGTTGTACAAATTTCTTCCACATATCATAAGGAGGACTCCATCCCTTAATTATAGATAAAAAGAGAAATGTGATCATAAAAACCTTATAAATACTTAGTGTACCTTCTTTAATGGGGCCATATTACATTCATTTAATACTAACTACCATAGATGGGATTATTTAATAATAAAAAACATAGTGGACTTAACCCATCTTACATTCAATGATCTCCACCATTATTACTCTAATGGGCCCTTTCACCCACCATTACATGCGTAAGGAGGATCCCAACATTCCACAACCTTTATAAAATCATTTCCTTCAATGATTATTGTGAAAAGGTACATCCATAAACCAAGGCACATGGATGATTGTTGGCCATAATGTTGAAGCAAGCTATGGAATTTGGGTCCCATGTACAATTGATATCCACCATGCTAAATTAGTCCTAGAAGCTCTACCATAAACTTGGGCCCTTTCACCCACAATTACATGCCTACGGAGGATACCAACATTCCACACCCTTTATAAAATCATTTCCCTCAATTCTCACTGTGAAGAGGTACATTCGTAAACCAAGGCACATGGGCGATTGTTGACCACAATGTTGAAGCAAGCTAGGGAATTAGGGGTCCCATGTATAATTGATATCCACCATTCTAAATTATTCCTAGAATATCTACCATAAACTTGGGCCACATGTACAAGAGTTGAAAACAATGATGAAGTAACTAGTTTCCCAAGTGCAAGTTTTAAATGAAGTATTGAAGTAATCCACGACACTCATCCATAAACCTAGGTCCCATGTTCAACTGCTCATCTTAACTCCCCATGGAAGATACATGGGCTCAACACCTAGATAAGAATGGTGATCCAAATTCTTTAAATGGTCATGTATATTGAAATATATAGATCCATCCATATCCAAAATATCATCCCAAGAACTAAAAAAGGTTGAATATGGATCCAAAAGGAATATGACTACTGGAAAATACACAAGATGGAAACTAGTGATCAAATTCATCTCCTAACTTTCCTCAATAACTATTCATACATATGGTGGATTAAAGTAATCAAATATAATATAAATGTAGTTGTCATCCTAGAAATAACAACTATACCTAAACCAATCCTTACAATCCTACTATAAATCACACCACCCATATATGTCCCTTGTATACTTTTATTTAATATATCTCTAAAGTTTCAATATTTCAATTGTTTCATGGGCTTCCTATAATTTATGTACTCATTTCTCCATATAGCATCATAATATATGAACCAATTCGAGGTTTTAAATGTCTTCTACATTGAGGAACGAATATTTGATATCTTCTTCATAATACATAGCATCTTTAAGAAAACATATAGAAGGGGATGTTTCCACACAATCTTCATATATCACTAGATATTCCTATGGGAGAGGGAATAATATATCTTCATAAAATTCCATAATCCACTATAAGTACAAGATCTAAGGTATCGGGGGTTGAAATTGGTATGGGTTTTGTACCACTCAATGTTGATCAAAAGTCTATCTATAATATAGAATATAAAAGTCTAAAAAGTCTTATTTATAATGGTATTAGGTTGGAAATTTTTTTAGCACACTATCAAAATATACTGACAATGCAACCCATGTGGCCATCATGTAACGATCTTAAAATAATTAATTTTAAATCAACAATATCTTCACCTTTCTCACTCTAATTTGGGAAAAATTTATTTGAAGTTGGGAAAATTCTTGATAGGAACTTATATGTATAAATAGTTTATTCAAATTATTCTAGGAAAGATATAAGATTTTATCTGAGTGTTATGGTTTTATTTTTCCCTCTAAAAACCTACAAAATAAAATAAAAAAGAAAACTTTTTGGCCCAAGAAATACTTATGATACCAATTGTTATGATCATTAACCCAAGAACTTGAATCACACAAGGGATATCAGATATTATGCATGTTTGGTTAATATCAAAAAAATCCACTACTATTCACTTTCCTCTTAAAGTTGGGTGATGTCTCAATGAACTAAGCTCCAAAATTTTTTTCACACATCATAAGGATAAATATGTCCCTTACTTATAGATAAAAAGAGAATTCTAATCATGAAAACCTACTAACTACCCATTGGACCTTCAATCATGAGAACACATTACATTTATTCAATAGGAACTACCATAGTGGGACTTCTTTAGTAATAGAAAACATAGTGGATCTCACTCATCTTACATTGAATGGCCTACACTATTTTACTCTAATGGAACCTCCCCTATTACACTCCTAGAGAGGATCCCAACACTCTTCCAAACATGTTTCTCTACTTTATCATGTGGTCATGAGACACATGGAAGTGTTTAACAATTGAATTGTTCTATAATATGAATTCAATAATGTAAAGAACCTATCAAATGAATGCATGCATTTTTTTTCAACTTGCTAATTTATTTTAAAGTCACTTCAAGGGCACATGCCTTGAGTGATCCATGGGGGGAATGTAAATAGTGCAACAAAAGAATGTGAAGTTTATATTATAATATGATTTTTTGGGGGTCCCTATTCAGTCAGTAGCTAATGATTTAGAGTGGATGACTTTTAAAAAATCTTCTCCTAATTTGATTTGAGTGTGTTGTCCATTATGAAAATTTCATCTTCCATGTAGTCAATGAACATATGCATACTACCACATGAAGAATGAATAAATGTATGGAAGACCATCCATGAAAACACAAACAATACTAAATAATGGAAATACCAAAGTGGATTAGCATCTCACTTTAAGGGATGAACCAATAAACCCTTTCGTGAGGGAAGATAGGATAAAAAAAGACAGAGAATTCCACTCAATTAATTGTGGTTTCAAAAATTTATTATGTTAAGATATGGATATAGGTTAGAATGGTACTTCACTTAAGTTTCATGTTAGAATTAATCAACAAATTACATACAAAAAGTAAAATAACTAGATAAGGTTATTTTTCCAACAATTCTTATAATGAACTAGAAATCCTAATGTACAAATACAAAGAGAAATAGCATGTAAGTAATTCACCTATAATTATTTTTTATAGTTGTTGAATATACTTGAGCTAAGGAGGAGAGTTTTGAGAATATCGAAAGAGTAATTCAAATCCTAGAATATTCTACACATGCAACTCCAATTTCTTACATGACAATACTTGACCCAATCTCTAATACCTACCTACCTACCTACCTTCCTACATATTTACACACACACATACATACATAAAGAATCATAAATAAACAGTATATATACTACTATGAAATATATATGTCAATGGTAAAACTAAGTAGAGAGACCCTAGTGCACACATAAACAATGATGCCTCCCTTTCCTTAGATATCACAAAACCTACATTGATGTTGTAGGGTTGAAACATCAAAGGTATGAATGGAAATGTGTCAAACAAATGGGCCCTAATATGAATCAACAAGTCTTAAATATTATTAAATCTCACTATCATGATGGAATTTTGAGGGTTCTGTTCTATAAGGTGGCCAAGGTTTGAAAATCGTGGTAGTCAAGAGGAGACACCCAAAAAGTCTAGCGATGTTAAGGGTTGGTGTGGCCCATTCCAGGTGAGATCCCTAGATGATTTTTATAGTTTAGATTCCCCTACTTCATGGTTTATTATACAACAAGTTAGTCCTAGAGGTAACAGACACATTATCAAATAAATAAATAAAATCCTTCAAGGTTGGGTCCAAGATAATTAAACTAGGTCCTTGTAGAAGTGTTGCATATGATAGTTCTATGTAGGTTAATAGCATAAAAAATGTGGAACATCAAGATGTGTTTCTTATCTCAGTGTGTACCTAAAAAGTAGGGTTTTAAATATAGGTTTCCCAAATACTTCCAAAATATCCTAAAGACTTTATGAAAGGGTATTGAATGGTGGAAATAGTAAATGGAATGATCTTGAGACATAGATTTATGTTAGGTTAGCCATTGGATTATTTGAGTCATATGGAACAATTATACCATGTGTGTTGAATCAATAATATTGGTTTATTAAAACTATTCAATGACTTTTTAGTGCCATACCATGTCTCTATTACTTGTATTATGGAACATAGATGCATTACCTTCATGAGAATGGATGGTACACATTTTATCAAGAGACTAGGTAATATTTTATATGTTTGTTTCATTTTTACTCCAATAATAGAAACCCAAAATGGATTTCGGTTTTCCTGGTCCCATAATAAAGTATTGTACATGAATATGGACTCAAAGGGGTGTTTTTACCCCCGAATCAAACCCATTAAGTTAGAAAATATCACAGAAAGGGTTCGATGAGGGTCATGATGAGCCAAACCAATGTTCAAGGGATAAAAACCATGAGAAAAAAAACAGTCTTGTTTTCCTACCTAAGGACTAGAAATCAATAAGAGTTCACACATCTATTCTCAGGTAAGGTGAACTCTTTGATGGTATTCCATCATAAGAGAACAATATATAGAGGTATCATGTCATCCATGGGTAGGTCACCCATCAATGTAGCACATGATTAGATCGTACATTGTAACTCTTGGTGGGTATGCATATATGTGTACTTAAATCTGAATCTCACAAAATTTCAACTCCACTAAAAAAGCCTCTATCTGTGAGATGTAAATAATAGTTACATGAAAGGAAAAAGAGAAGAAAAATTGAAAATAAGATTAGCAACAATAACAAAGAAATTATACATGGGGTTTTCCTATCAGTGTGGTTGGGTGGTATAATATAATGACCAAACATGATGAGTGGGTATTCTTTATTGTTTGAATTCACTTAGGTTCTCATAATTTTAATTGAGAGGTTATGCCTCAATAACTAATGTGAAGGGAAAATATACAAGACACTTGCATAGGGAATATGATTGAAGCATATGTAAGTTAAAATAAAAAGATAAATATATAAGAAGCATATGAGGAAAGGTGTTCAAGAATATTGGATAGGGAACAAGAAATGTTGTCTATTATCTAAGAGAGATGTAAATAAAACCATGTAATATAAATGAAGATATTGGAAAATTTGAAATGAATTTAACCATCACGCAAGTGATACAATAATTAAATAACAAGATTATAAACAAGAAATATCTAATTTCCATGTTAGTGAAACATCAAATATACAATGAAATAAAGGATGAGTAAGGTTAAGAATAATAATAGATCCTAGACTACAAAATCATGAGTAAATGTATGGGAAAATAAGTACTATAGTAAGAGTAAGATATCAATTCCTGCACTAACATATAAGGAAGAGATGCAGACACATGAATATGTTGGAACAAGATAAGTACGTGCATCATAGAGGTTAGTGATTTTCCTTGGGTGGGAGAGAGATGGAGACAAAAACTCCGTGTGAAGGGACAAAGGATCAAAATAAAGGAAGATAAAGAAAAAGTGATAAAGGATGATGTTGGCATAGTGCTAACAAATTACAAGGAGAAATGCATCAACATGGAGATGATGCAATATTATGAGGTGACCTACATTAACAAACAACTAATGTGAGAACCATAGGAACCATACACTAGTCAAGGAATTAATGTGATAATGGGATGCAACACACATTAGAAAAACGTTATGTGACCATAAGAGGCACCACACACTACTTTAAGGCTTAGTGTGAGAATAGGAGGTGAAGGTGAAATGCATTATAAAAAATCTAATATGAGTGCAAGAAATAGGTTAATGCTTCCAATACATTAACAAAAATAAGATATGAGATGGTGACATATGTTTCATGCTTATGTAGGTGACTAGGAGCTATAGGATATGATATGCATCCAACCAATAATAACACCTTAGGAGAAAGCCCAAGTGAGTGGTGGTTTGACCCTAACTAGGGGAAAGTCATCCTAAATAGTAAAATACCTAATATATCAAACTAGGAAGGATTAAATTACCTACAAAGTTATCAAGGAAGGAGCATGGAGGAGGGAGTTTACAAGGAACACAATAAAGTATTGCATCAAATATTTCTAGGACTAGGGAAAAAGGGAGGAGAAAATAATGCATGAAATCATGAGAATCCAATCGAGGAGAAGAAGGAGACAATGAGAAGAGGGGATGGCCCTAGATATTTTAGGTGAGAATATAAGAAAAAGGAGAGATGGGTGAAATAATATATAAAATGTTCATGTAGGTACACCTTATTATGAAATAAAGGATGAGTAAGGTTAAGAATAATAATAGATCCTAGACTACACAATCATGAGTAAATGTATGGGAAAATAAGTACTATAGTAACAGTAAGATATCAATTCATACACCAACATATAAGGAAGAGATGCAGACACATGAATATGTTGGAACAAGATAAGTACCTGCATCATAGAGGTTAGTGATTTTCCTTGGGTGGGAGAGAGATGGAGGCAAAAACTCTGCGTGAAGGGACAAAGGATGAAAATAAAGGAAGATAAAGAAAAAGTGATAAATGATGATGTTGGCATAGTGCCAACAAATTACAAGGAGAAATGCATCAACATGGAGATGATGCAATATTATGAGGTGACGTACATTAAAAAACAACTAATGTGAGAACCATAGGAACCATACACTAGTCAAGGAATTAGTGTCATAATGGGATGCAACCCACATTAGAAAAATGTTATGTGACCATAAGAGGCACCATACACTACTCTAAGACCCAGTGTGAGAATAGGAGGTGAAGGTGAAACGCATTATAAAAAATCTAATATGAGTGCAAGAAATAGGTTAATGCTTCCTATACATTAACAAAAATAAGATATGAGATGGTGACATATGTTTCATGCTTATGTAGGTGACCAGGAGCTATAGGATATCATATGCATCCAACCAATAAATCCCAAGTGAGTGGTGGTTTGACCCTAACTAGGGGAAAGTCATCCTAAATAGTAAGATACCTAAGATATCAAAATAGGAAGGATTAAATTACCATCAAAGTTATCGAGGAAGGAGCATGGAGGAGGGAGTTTACAAGGAACACAAGAAAGTATTGCATCAAGTATTTGAAGGACTAGGGAAAAGGGAGGAGAAAATAATGCATGAAATCATGAGAATCCAATCGAGGAGAAGAAGGAGACAATGAGAAGAGGGGATGACCCTAGATATTTTAGGTGAGAATATAAGAAAAAGGAGAGATGGGTAAAATAATATTTAAAATGTTCGTGTAGGTACACCTTCTTAGTGAAGGGGGACAAGAGGAGGAGAGAAGGGATGGTGAGGAAATCCTAGTGGCCAACTTCTTATCACGGTTAAGGTTTCATAGAGAAGGATTGGTATATAACTCTTGAAAGGTAATGTTGAGTTAAGTTATGAAGTGAGAGGGAGGCTCAAGGGAATCAACATGCACGTCACTAATGGTTTCACTATGGTTAGTGCATGAAAGATTCATGATGTAGATATTATTTGGGGAAAAGGTGCAATTATGATAGGTTCAAGATGGAGATCTTGTCTTTAAGAAGTGTCAAGTTTATATGTGAATGTTTTAGGGGAAGTGAATTAATAAGAGGTATTAAATTATATATAGGGTGTTCATGGGACTTGATGGGAAGATGATAATTATTCCATTGAATGTGATGGCATTCATTTTATTTTTTAGTGTTTTTCTTATGATGCTTGAGCCACTTTTCTTTACTAGCGAAGTCATTAACTACGTATATATGACTATTTGTAGGAAAGTTTGTTTGGATATGACAAGAATTAGGTTTCTCACACCAATGTTGTGTGAAATTACATAAGCCACCAAATGAAAGGGGATCTACAGTAAGGATGGAGATTTCGATAGATTATTCCTTATTTTAAGGTAGCTACCTAAGTTAATTCTTTATATACATATTATAAGGCTACTCCAAAGGTTAAACCATGGAGAATTATATCAAAGATACATGTGGACATGTCCTGAGCTTGGGGATATTTTGGTGGAGATTCTCAAGACCCCGATTCTTCTAGTGGGATTGGATTCATTCTATATATTCTAGAGATAGACATATTTTGAGTCAAAGATAATATATAAAGAGGAGAAAATAACCAACAAGAATTCAATGTATTATACTACTTGCTAAAATCCTATTTGGATAGAGGGATTGATAATCTTCAACTCATGGGTGATTCATTACTGGTCATTAGTTTGATCAAATGAAGCATCCAAGTACAAAATAATTCTTTCCTTCCACTAGCACAATAACTAAAGGAAATATCTAATCAGTTTCTTTCGGTCAAATATACTAATATTTATATAGATAACAACAAGACCACAAATTAGGTTTCAAAGGAATGACTTCATCTACCTGATGTTTATGGTTCTTTGAAAGAAGTAAAATATGACCATACAATGGTTTTACAACAATTTTCATGTAATGATTTATGAAATCCTTTTGAACTTTCAATTTCTCAATACATGGGATTGTTAAGTATACGATTTGTTTTCAATTATCGGATAGATAATACATTCAATATTATGATGGTTGTGGATTGGTATAGATCTATAGTGAAATATAATGAATATATCTATCTATGGATGATATTTCTTGGATTGTCCTAGAGCACTTGAGTATTGTATTTTTATTTATCACAAATAAAACCATATTTTATTTTCTTGGAAAAAAAGGATGTAGGTTTGGGTTAGGAAATGTATTGAGGAGGAAGGATTACTTAATATAATATCTAAGAGATACAAATTATATAATGATTTTTTATTTAAGTTTTCACACACATGGTACGAGCTCATCACATGTTCTACACAAGGTGGTATGTTTCATGTTTACTAGGATTTGAGAAGAGTGTGTAGTTGTATAACAACCTTGTCTTGTGGGGAATGAATGCATTCGATGTTGGGAGGAAGTAATGAATATGATCAATTGTTAACTTGGTTTATGCAGTAAGAATGGGAAGGTTTCCAGTGTTGTAAGTCTAGGAAACAATTTTTGCATGAATGCTCAAATAAGTATCACGAGGAATGATGAAGACATTCACTTGTGTGTGTGAGAGAGATAAAGCCACAAAATGGAAAAAAAAACACAATTTGTTTTTCTTATGTGTCAAAAGAATACATTCATTGGAAGCACCAACTTCTCAATTCTTCAACTATAATTGGAAGGAGGATACAACCCCCTATTTACATGATCCAACCTAAAGGAAGATACAACTCCCTGAATTCTCTGGCTCTAACTCCATGAATTCTCTATTTGATAGTTGTTCTCAATATAGTATGGTTTTTGAAATATTAGTTGATGATTTTGGTCTAGAAACTCATGATCTAGTGCAACCAAGTTCACTAGTATGGTTGCAAGGGAAATTTGTTATGAGAAATACTTGGAGGTGCAAAATCAAGTTTTCCATTAGTGTTATTTATTTTGATGAAATAGAATGTGAAGTTTCACCATTAGATACATGTGGAGTGATGTTTGGTATCCAATACCTATGGGATATGTGTGCTACCTTCTACAATAGAAAAAAAAAATACTGCGAAGGAGAGAAAACAAATACCTCTTTGTTAAGGGTGAAAAGGAATACTTTCTCAAATCACATAGAGAGAGAGAGAGAGAGAGAGAGAGAGAGAGAGAGAACTACTCTTCTAGTATAAAAATGGGGGAAGAAAATAAGGAAACAAGAAACCTTCATAAACAATGGGATGGTGGATATGGAGAGGAAAATGGAGGCCATGTGTGTTTGTGTCCTTAATGTTCCATCTCCTGGGAACCGAAATCTTAGAAATGGGGAGGGATGATCCAAATTGGACTTCTAAATGAATCCCATTAAAACTAAATGTCTTAGTGAAGAATAAAAAATGAGGAGGATGCAAGGAGAAATTGGGAGGGTATAAGCATAAATGAGAGCTCAAAGAGTGAAACTTGCTTGAAGCTTGGAGGATGAAGGAGTTGAAGATCTTCTGCACATAGAGAAAACATGTCTTTGATTCATGGCCATATACAATATTGTGTTGCTAGTGAACAGTAATGCATAGAATCTATGTATAACTCACCTATATGTAAGTATATCCTAATCATAATAAAATATCCATTAAATGTTGAAATCTATGTAATTGTTTCATTTTCATGTCTCTATATGAATATCTAGTTCTAGTTTTCATGTTTTATTCATTGAGGAAAATGATTGGGGCTCTGATCTTCATGAAATCAGTTAAACAATATATATTGACATGAATTCCTTATTAGAATTCAAATTGGTAATTGTTGGAGTAAATCAATTTTAACATTGTGTTGCTCAATTCATAGTTTTTTTTTTAGGTTTTTCTTTTTGTGGAGAATACAATAGCTCATCAATATACCTAGATGCAATATGTGGTATGGGTGAGCTAGAATTATATTTCTTAGTATCCTTTGAATCGATCTAAACTTGATTTCCTTCTATTAGAGAGAGGTATTTTCATTAATTGTGAACAAAGACAAACAAGTGATATCTACAGGTTGAAATTGTGGTATCTGGCCTTCCCTTTCTGTTGGTGGTTCTCAAATACACCAAGAAACCTACAAGAATATTCAATCACTATACCTAAGTTTATATTTTAGGAAATATCAATTATGATCACTAGATCACAAGTTCTGTTGGTTTGGTGATTGTTGAATTAAATTGTGAAAGGTTGAATATTGGAATATCGATAATGTTTTGATCCAGTTAAGTTTGTTAATTTTTATCAAGAAGATAATGATTATGATTACTTGGTTTCTTTTTTGTAGATAGGTTTTGAATAACTAGAGAGGTTAATTTTTTTTTTTAACCTCCATTCTTTGATAATGTTGACATAACCAAATGTTGAAATTGAAATTGATGTTTGTATCATGGAGCTAAGCCTTACACATAGAACTAAATTTTGACAAATAATCCATGTTGATGAAACCAATGGACCATAAACCTGTCATTTATGGATAAGATTTACATATATTCATTTTAATTTTTTGGTTCAACATTTCCAAAATCAAAGTTTAAGATACTTTCCATTATAATTAAAAAAATATATAATTAATAAGACAATTCTTTAAGAAAATACTCAATTACTAAAATAATGATTAATTAATAGAAGAAAAAAAATGAAATACATGATACCTTGTGCATGCACAATGTTGTCCAATGAAGGTTGGATATGCGTTTCATGGTTCTTGTGCATGCACAATGTTGTCCAATGAAGGTTGAATACGCTTTTCATTGTATGTCCAATGAAACTTGGATATGCTTTTCACATTTCTTGTGCATGTCATTGTAAAAACCATGAAAATGTTTCTCATTCATTTTTAACTATTATGACCTGAGATAAAAAGTTAGTCACCAAATTGCCTAGGTAACTAATTATCTCTAATACTCATTTTGAAATGTTTCTAATAGGTAACTAATTCTCTCTAATACCCATTTTGAAATGCTTGGAATGAAGAAAAGTATTAAAATATAGAACATGGACCTCTTTATATTTTATAATAGATAGTATTATCATTTTATTTTATAATATGAAGGTATTTTTGTCTAAAAACGTGTTCAAAAAAATGACCCCCCTTAATAATGTACACTATGGGGTACATTATGCAAGCATTTTAAAACATTAATGTTAAAGTTTACAATCAAATAGAATATAATTTATTTTTTTAATAATATGTAAAGAGTTAAATATTTATTTCTTTAAAAAAGGGGTTATTATTTAATATTTAGAGAATACCTTTATATTCTCTATTAAATAGATGACTAAGATTTAATTATTTAAGTGACTTGCTAATCTCCACTAAATTAAAAACTCAAATTTAACTTTTTTAATACATGTCATTTGTTTTTTCCACGATTTTCCCTCTATTCTATGTCACCTCTCCAATTAGTTTTTGACCTCTTTTTTAACTTCCCTTTATGTTAAAGATTTTAGATCATAAAAACGATATAAAAGCATCTCATTTTACAAACACAGTTCTCATTCAAAAAAACAAAATTTACAAAACAATCAACATATCATTAATGACTGAAAATATCACATAAGACTAAACAAAATGATTGAATACCTATCTACATTCCCTATTAGCTTTCAACAAACAAAATAAATATTTAAATAAAAAAGAGACACCCAATCTATCCTAAGCAAAATGCAAAGAAAAGGGAAAAAAACATATTTTAAGGTATTTTTTGCCATCTTCAAACCCAGCCCTAATTAACTTTGGTTATGGACATCCTTAAATTGTATTTTCATTTAAGTCCTAAATTGGATAATCATTCCACTCTTACGTGCTATAGAAGATTGTTAGGATTTTCAAGAATTGTTAACAATGGAGAAGCACGTTTTGTTATTTTCATTTAGTTCTAAATTAAATAATCGTTCCACTCTTACGTGCTATAGAAGATTGATAGGATTTTCGAGAATTGTTAACATTGGTGAAGTACGTTTCCTTATGGTACTAATCACTTCACTTGTTTTATTTTAGTTATAAATAACAACTTATTTAATCTTTTTATAGAGAATCACGCACATTTCTTTTCTCAACTATATAAATAACAACTTCTTTCACTTTTTTAAGTGCTAGAAATATCACAATGATTTACAAAGTCTTTGCACGGACATAATAGCTTAGATTTTGTACCCAAAACATCACAACATTGACGTTGCTCCCCCTATGTTGAGTTGCCTTCCCCTTCGTTCAATAGCATTCCTCATTTAGTTTACCTATCATTTATAAGATTTAGGGATTCTGAGATTCTAACTATATTTAAATGCACATTTATATTAAGTTTGTTTAATTTTTTATTAGATTATATTAAAAGCAGATTTTATATCAATTTAAAAGCATATTTTATATAAAAAAAAAAAATTATGTTTTGAAAATAAATAATTAATCCATATTTTTAAATAAATAATTAATTTAATTTAATATTGGTTTTCACTTTTTCCTCTTTCAATTTTTTAATTTTCAAATTTATAATAAAATAAATTAAACTTTATTTTATCTTCTTTATTCTTCTTTTCCATTTCCAAATCTTTAATAAAATACAAACCTAACTACTCTATTACATATATATATATAGATATATATGTACATTTCAAATACTATCTTAATATCTATACCTTTTAAATACTATCTTAATAATATATATTAATGTGTTGGTTTATACTTGTTTAAAACTTTGGAATAAAATCATCGCTATCATATTCCCACTTATTGTTTTTATATTTAATATCATAGAATGGGGAGAAACTTAGTTTATTTGGTTACATTTGGTAACAACATTTATTCAAATTTTATTACATTTAAAGTAGCTAAGTGCTCTAGAACTTAGTATAAAAAATAAATAGCTACATATATAAGTGATAACATCTAAAAAATTAAATCAATTAAAATTCATCTTAATCCTAAAGCTATCAACTATCGGAGGGATCAAATTTCTTAAGGTGTAATTTTTTTAATAATTTAATATGAATGAATTAATACATGACATGGAATTAAATGATAGAAAAAATCAGAACTTAAGAAAGTTGATCGCTCTCCGTGATTGATATATCCAAGTTTAAAATGAATCTATTGTAATTAATTTTTAATGATTTAATGTACTATCTAACGTTAATAAATTATTTTGAAAATAAAAATTTTTCATTTCCAAAATTATTATATTATAAATGGATTCATATATCCATTCTTATTATAAAAATTTCATTTTCCAAATTTATTTATCAAACTTATAATTTTAGAATAAAAAATCTTACAAAATTATGTACAAAAAATTACTAAAACAAACTAACTTTGATTTGATATCTTGAAATGGGAAACTCTATACATGGAGAAAAATGTGAAGGACAAGCTTTAACAATTGTTATTAGCACCTGATTTCATTTATTGAACACATATAAATTTATATGAAGCATGTTTGAATGAAGAAGTAAGTTAATAAGCAACGATCAAATCAAGAAACATGACAACTATCCCTAGACCAATCCTTGCAAGCCTACTCTAAATCACACCACCCATATATCTCCCCTATGTACTCTTATTGAATTTGTCTCTAAATTTTCAATCTTTGGATTGCTTCATGGCCTTCCTCTATTTTTCGTACTCAGTGTTGCATATCGAGTCATATTCTATGAAGTACTTTAAGATGTGAAATGTCTTCTACATTGAGGAACCATTATTTTTATGCTATTTATAATACATAGCCTCGTTAAGAAAACATATAGAAGGGGATTCTTCCACATAATTTGGATATATCACTAGATATTCTTCAATGAGAGGGAATAATATATCCTTGTAAAATTCCATAATCCACTATAAGTATGAGAGATAAGGTATTGAGGGTGGAAATTCGTATAGGTTGTAGATCACTCAATATTGATTAAAGGTCTGCCATATAATATAGAAAATAAAATCCCATAAAGTCTTCTTTCTTATGGAATTGGGTTGTTAAGAATTTAAGCACCGTGTCAAAATATACTTACTCTACAATCCACATGACCATCATGGAAAAATCTTAAAACAATTACTTTTAAATCAACAATATCTTCACTTTTTGAACTCTAATTTGGACACTTTGTTTTTCAACTTGGGTGATTTCTTGAGAGGAACTTAGATGTAC
>CBVK0100603771.1:0-16559 GCA_900067695.1 Picea abies | reverse complement strand
AGGACATGTGGGCCTCGAGACGTGATCTCCTTAGTTATCCCTAGGCTAGGGGATAACAAACCCAATTGAAATTTATCCATAATGACCTGTGTACAATGAACCAACCATCATTCGCTAGTGCAAGGTATGTTTTGACCTTTATCGATGATTTTTCCAGGTATAATTGGGTATATTTATTAAAGAATAAGGACCATGCCTTTGAAAAGTTCAAGGAATTTAGGGCATTGGCTGAAAAGCAATGCAATCGACTAGTGAAATGTCTAAGATCTGACAATGGAAGAGAATATGTGAGCAAGGAATTTGAGAACTACTTGCCACAACATGGTATTGCTTAGTAGAGATCTATACCTTATACTCCTCAACAAAACATTGTTGCTGAAAGAAAAAATCAGACTTTGGTCAAAATGGCACGGTGTTTGCTTCATGCCAAAGATATGCGGACTAGATTTTGGATAGAGGTTGTCTTCTATCCAAATTACCTTCTAAACATGATTCCAACCAAAGTTGTGCGAGATATGACCCCTCTTCAGAAATTGAGTGGAAGGAAACCCTCAATCAAACATCTCATAATGTTTGGATGTATAGCTTGGGCTCATATTCCAGATGATAATCAAAAGAAGATAGATGCAAGGACTCATTGCTTGTATCATGGTGGGCTACTCTGATGAGTCAAAAGCCTATAAGTTGTTTGATCCAGTCAAATAGGAAGTTATTTATAGGAGGGATGTTGTCTTTTATGAGTGTTACATCTCTATCTAAGTGGGAAAATCCCTACTCCATGGATGCAACCTTAAGGTAACCTCAAGAGAAGTACCACCATCACCTTAGTACAGTTCTCCTCTTCGCTTTTGGCCGGCTCTCTAAAGGCCAAGGGAGGTATCCTTAAAGTATATGATAAATAAATTTTTTTTGTAAGTAAATATTGTATTACCTCAGAGATTCAAAAAAACATATACATATGGGGGAGCTTGTGGTTTGTTCTGCCAAAAGTGGAAACTAGAACCAGACCCAGGCTCTGAAAAGAGGTCCATGACTTGAGTAGTTTCCATGTCAAAGTTAAACAAAAGAACGGATGAACAAGGAGGCCAGAGTCTGAGACTATATTATCCTAACATTTAGCAAAAAAAGATAAACTTGAAACTATCAGACACCAGAAGCACTTGGATCCCCATCAGCCGACAAAGAGGTGGGTGGAACCAGAGCGAAAGTGAAAGGCCGACAGCATGTGGGGTATCTTCTTTGTTCAGGCTCGCTTGAGAGTGAATCAAAGAACAGGTCCAATCGACGTTGAAGAGTTTCTTGGCGATGTAGCTGGTCTGCGACGCCCTTTTCATTTCAAAAATGAGATTCAAATGCTCTACAGAGAAACTTTGTTGCAGGGGCATCTCAAGCACCGTGTCCTCAAACTGTGAAACCACTGTGTTCATGTCCATATTGTCCAGGATCCCTTCTTCAATTGGAACTTGAGGTATCTCTTCCAGAACAGGGCAGCCATTGTATTCCCCTTACCGCAAGGTCGGGGAATTTTCAACCTTTTGAGTCGGGGGGACGGAGGGGTTTTGTGTTTTCACTAGAGAAACCATCATAGGAACATCCATAAGACTGGAGCTGGGTCGGAGGGAATTCCTCCCCCACTAGGACAGGGTCGTTGTTAAAGGCATCCCAATTTTGAGCTATGGAGGGAGACGTGACATCATGTAGAGCGGGGAGGTGAGACGGAATAAGCGGAGGGGCAGGTTTAGTTCTTCTGGCGATGAAGTTGTAGTAGGTTGGGCCTCGCTTCGGCTTTCCTCGCTCTCTAGGCATGATGATTGTGAGGTTATGGAGGAGAGCCAACAGAGGGGAAGAGGAGACTAGAGAGTTAGAGGTCTGGAGTGGCTTTGTGAGAGTCTGAACAGCCTTGGACGCAGCCAACGCGGGAGTAATGGAGCTATCACTAAGCAAAGATATCATAATTGAGCCCTTTCCTTGCATTGTAAATACCGTGGAGCAAGATTTGATGAGAACCTGCAGCCAAGTACCAGAACTAATGGCAGTGAACGCCATTTCAAACCTGCACATCAACTGTTGCCTACGGAACGAACCTCCAACCATAGCTTCAGCAATTAAGAATGACATCTGGAGGAATTGAAGGAGTAGGGTGGCGGCGGCTTGCCTCGACAAGGCTCTTTTCATGTTGTCCATGTGGCACCCCATCCGGGGAAGTATATGATAAATATGACTAAGTCTAGAAGATTTAATTATTTGAGAGCCCAAGATTTAGCGAGTAAATATTAATTAATGATAACTACATGATGAAAAGATTTACTTTATGAAATACAAATGAGC
This sequence comes from Picea abies, assembly GCA_900067695.1. Classification (NCBI taxonomy): domain Eukaryota; kingdom Viridiplantae; phylum Streptophyta; class Pinopsida; order Pinales; family Pinaceae; genus Picea; species Picea abies. The sequence continues at coordinate 14,231 of CBVK0100603771.1, read as the reverse complement.
TAAATCCAATATGAGATACAACCTTGAAAATAAAAGGATTCAACACTCAAAGAAATCTCTAGATGTGATGCTTCATACAAGTCAATTCCAGCATTTCTAAAACCAAGCATACATCAACTAGATCCAACTTAGATAAACCAATTTATAATTGTATGGATCTATGAATCAAATTTGATTTTATGATAATATTTAGGGAAATTTCCAGATTTGAACAAGTGGTGAAAACCACTAGTTAAACCTATGCAATTGATGTGATATTAAGCTTGAGAAATTAGCTTGCAAATCTAATTTCTTATATGCAAATGTAAATTCTATATTTTCTTAATTAGATAATAACCCAAGTAAATGATATAAAATTTAAAGCACAACTTAGGGCTAATCACAATTAGGGTTTTATAAAAGAAACTTAAATGAATTCTAGAACTGTGATTCAATGAGACAAGTCTAGAAAAGAATTTTAGCTATGCAAAATGACTACAATTATGCTAGATTTAGGGTTTTCATATGGTGGTTGAAGGGAGAAAACAATGTCAAATATATCCTAAGGCTAATGGGATCAATAAACTATCTTAGAGGGCTTATTTTCTTGTGTAATTAGCGCTGAAATGATGCATGAAATATCACTAGATCCACCCTAATATTGCTGGAAATAAGTGTTGAAATTTCACAAGGAAGGGCTTCAAAGGATGCTCCTTCAACTAGCAACTTAAGTTCACCCTAGAATTGGAATTAACAAGTTTGCAAGTATTCCTAAGATATATCATGCAAATTATTAAACCCCAAAACTAAAATAGAAAATGAGAAAAGAGGTGTTACCACAATAGACGTCTTCCAAGTAGTAGATGTACTCTTCAAACAAATCAATTCGTTAGCCTTTGCTATGTAAAACAATCCACACCACTTCAAGCTTGAAGAATCAAAATATTCAGCCACACATGAAAGAAAAGCCTTGAATGAAAAACCCCAAAATAACCTTAATGCTTGATATTCAACAAATGCTCTCTCAAATATTCCAACAACAACCAAAATGATCAAGAAGGGGAACCTCTTATATAGAGTTTTAGGCTCAACAACCCTCTCAATAAAATAATATTATCCTAGGTCAAAACCCTAGATCTGGCCTAAGCTATCATAGAAAACCATCATGCTCTAACTACCTAAGGAGGATAAGGTCAACAATACATAAAAAATGTGAAGTTATGCCACATATACAATAGTCTCCATCTTTTTCATATTACATCATGATAGTTCCACATGAGGGTTCCTCTAAACGCTACAATTGCAGTTCCTCAATGGATATTCAGAATTAGGCTTATCAATGGAGAGAGAAGCGACGATGAGAATGATTGCAGCTAGGGTTCCTCTACACATTGCAGTTGTGGTTACTGGTTCCTAGATGGATATTCGGAGTCAGGTTTATCGATGGATATTCGAAGCTACAGACGGTGAGAATGACTACAACTAAGGTTCCCCCACATGTTGCAACTGCGGTTCCTCTTCACTTGTGGAAACCCTAAGACATCCCTGCTATGTGAGAAGTCACTCTTGTGACGACAACGTTTGCTACTCCATATTCTGGTTTCAAGGAGCAACAATGGCCCACGGCAACGGTCTTGGGGTTCTCTCACTACTGCATATTCCACACCCCTATAAGATGCAATTATCTTTTATTGTGACTGAGTCTATCATGACTCGATGTTCCCTCTTACTCTACAATTCATGGCTTAGATCTTCATCCAAATGGTCTCCCATCACTCGACATAGTAGCAATAAGAAGGGAAGGTACATTGGCTTCTCTACAAACACCACCACGTTCCTACAAACCTAGATAGCAAAGGTTGAAGATCTCGAGAGGGTTCATTTGCAATCCCCCCTTCTCCAAGGTCCATGAAGGAGGACCTCATGGACTATATGGAGGACCCTCTAGGTGAGAAGCAAATCTGGACAGACTCACATGACTTCCAGGTCACCCCAGATCCCTTTCCATTGGCTCCACATGCGTCGAAACCGAAAGAAGGACAAGTTGATATCAGATATTTTATAAGACGACAACCTCAAGTAGTCAACCTCCAGTTTGTATCCCTAGTTCGGAGGCTTTAACCACCTTGGCTCATTCTGGATACCACTGCTTGCACGAGGAAAGCCCTTGCATGATTGTAATGGGATGCAACCTAGACAAGGATGATCGTGTTAAACCCTCGGGGAGGGAAGGGAATTTAATCTTACCACCCAGGATCAATCCCATCAACACTCCCTTTGAGGGTGAGATTCCCCGTGATATGCTAGTAGGAGGTTCTAGATCGATTTCTATAGAAGACAACTCTCAAGATCACCAAGGTTTTCGCTCCATCGAGGAAAACCTAACAAACGACCTAATGAGCAGTCTCCAATCCTCTCATACTAGATCTGTGGATGGAAGCATAGGACTGGGAGGACCAAGGAACCAACGAAAAAAGAGGAATGGCATCAAGCGAAATGTTGAGGTAATCAACATGCTGCTAGGAGATAGTGAAAAGTTAAACAAAATTATAGATTTTGAAAATCCTTGCTGATTGGAAGGTTCCCTAGCCGCAAAATGGGAGTTGCCTCCCTCAAAAAATGGATAGAGAAGAATTTCAACGTGCTTTTGGGCTACTTACCACAAAGCATGGTTCTGGTAAAAGGACGAATAGTCGTTCCTTAAAGACTCTGGAAGACGCAAAAATAATCTGTCAGAGAATTTGGAAATGGAGCCCTCAAGACTTATTCTTGAAAAAATGGCATTTTGAATTTGATGCCCATTAGGGACATATTGATTTACTCTCCTATCTTGATTAGAATGTCGGCTCTACCGTTAATGCTCTGGTCCAAAGATGTTTTCAGAGAAATTGGCAACACTCTACGAATTTACTTTGAAGCTGATAATTTCTTTCGAGAATCTGGGTATATGGGGTTGGCAAGGATACTAGTGGACCTTGACCTATCCAAAGGCTTGGCAGACACCATTATTAGAAAAGGAACTACAATCTTTCATCGGGCTTTGGATTAAGGAGTACCATTCAAGTGTGGGAGGTTCCACGAGTATGGCCACCTGGTCAAAGATTGTGCTCTTTGTTTTTCCAAAACAATAAGTTCAAAAACCGTCAACCTGTCAAAGAATCAACTTCCCTAGCATCAAAAAAAGCTCCTTCAGCATCCCTTATAGGTCTCCCCAGCAGACGACCCTTCAATACCTGACATTCAAGCAAAAAGTCTAATCGAGGAACAGTAGGAATCTCCGTTGAAGACGACCTCTCGGCCTAAAAAGGAGAGCTCATATGCTCCGGCTAAGACTCTCTCTTCCCCACCCTTTCTTATAGACTACTCTAGTCTTTTACAATTTGGCTCTTGGGAAGCTAATGTAGATGATACGACCGGAATTCTCCACGAGTATTTTCTCTCCAGTCTCTATCAAGGTTCTCAAAGCCTCGACCTTCTTCGCTTGTTCCTATGGACGAACTAGGAGAAGCCCTGGATGCTATTACGAAACCCCTAGACCTTTTCCCCCCACCCTCAACAAACATTCTTGTTAAGGAACCTAATGAAGACTCTACATCCTTTGAGGGCTCAAAATATAACATGAGACCCTGCAAAAAGGATTCTGGGACTTATGACGGATCTTTTCTAGATGGCCTTGGACACTTAGAAGACAAAATCCACAAACAAGACAAAGAGAAAGAAAATATTGTTTGTCCATAGCCAAAAAGCAAGCAAACTCATAGGTAAAATCGAGTAGACAACAATCTTTACTTGGGGCCCTTCGAGCATTTTCCCCCAAGGCAAGTTCAAAATGATCTTCATCTCCCTAAATTGCAAAGGGTTGGCCAATCCCTATAGGAAATTGTCCTTTAAAAGATTAATTAACACTCACAATCCAACTGTCATTCTCTTGCAAGAGATTATGACAGACGAAGAAAGAATTGTCCAAGACCTCTCTAAGAAAATTAAAGGATGGGAGTTCAGCTATGTGGATGCTTTAGGTCGTTCAGGAGGGCTTGTTACAGGATGGAAGGAAAATGTTTTTTCCCTCTCTAATTCGTGGGCTTTTGATTCAAGGCTAGTTGGCTCCCTAGTTTCTCTCAACCAAGGGAAAGTATTTAATTGTCTGAATATCTATGGGGCCCCTATATGGATCGACAAGATAATTGGGAACATCTTTTTGCTAAGTCATGGATTCGACAAGAGATGGTAATTATAGGACGAGATTTGAATTTTACTCTTGGTGCCTTGAGATATGGGGGGCAACAACCCAACTAGATTCTCTCTCAAATTTTTTCATCAAAAGATTGGCACAATTCACCATGATGGACATTGATCCTACCAAGCTTACCCCCACTTAGACTAACAGAAGGACCAGGGAGGCTCGAAAAGAAAAATGGCTCAATAGATTCCTAGCATTTGAAGATGTATTAGATGACACACTCAGAATTAAGCAATGGGTATCAATAGGAGGGGACTTTGACCACAACCCGATCTTACTAGGAGTGGTCCCTGCTATGGGGAAGCCCCCTTACTTTGTTCAAATTAAACCCAGAATAGCTCAAGGATGAAGACTTCATCCATATTCTCAAGAATGCATGGGTCCATATTCTCAAGAATGCATGGGTCCCCTTCAACAATTCACTTCCAGTCTGCAGCCATTCGGTTCCATTTAAATTTGCGTAAAGCTAAACATTTGGCGATCCAAAATTTGCGTAAAGCTAAACATTTGGCGATCCAATGGTATAAAGACAAACGAGAAAGATATGAAAGGCTCCTATAGGAAGTAAAAGAAGCCATTACCTCCATACTCGCTTTAGAAGGATTTGGTTTCATTCCAGATGCTCAAAAGAACGAGCTCTGCTAATTGGAAAACAAAAGAAGAAAGTTGCTTATGGATAAAGAAAAGGAATAGCGTCTAAAAAGCAAGGCAATATGGTTGGAGGTTGGAGATGAAAACACAAAAAAGTAATGGCCTCTAAAAAGCAGGGCAATATGGTTGGAGGCTGGAGATGAAAACACAAAAAATTTCCACCGCTATGCAAATTACAAGAAAAATACTAACTCAGTCAAGAAAATTGGCAAAGTGGATGGGTCTTGGGCTCAAAACTTCAATGACATTACTTCCCAAATCTTTTTAAAGAGTACAACAAAGAGACAATTGATGCCATTCTTACAATATGCATCTTCTTCCCCAGAGTTGTTGACCTCTCAGAAGATAACCAACATCTCATGACAGATGTAGGAAAAGAGGAACTGCTCATAACCTGTCACAGCTTCCAGAAGGGCAAGAGCCTGGGCCCAAATGGGTTACCCATAGAATTTTTCATCAGTTTCTATGACTTCATTGAAACGGATCTTCAAAGGGTAGTGGAAGCAACTCAGCTCTCTCGGAAGATCATGGCTCCCTTCAACACCACTTTCATTAAGATGGACAACCCCACCAGTTTTGAGAATTTCCATCCAATCTCACTCTACAACAACGTATATAAGATCATATCAAAAATCATCTCCGACAAGATCAAAGAAACTCTCTCTAAGCAAGTCTCTCTGAAGCAGTTTGGCTTCCTTAAAGGGCACCAAATACATGAGGCAATTGGTGTTGCCCAGGAAGGGTTATGCTCGATGAAAACAAAAAAATTGAGAGCCATGATAACCAAAGTTGACCTATTTGAGGCCTTTGATAAAGTCAACTAGCTCTTCCTCTGCCTCATATTGAACCATTTGAGATTCAACCTGGACTTTATGGCTTGTGTTTGCTCTGTGACCTTCACGGTCTTAATCAACAGATCAACCTTGCCTTTCTTCAACTCTAAAAAAGGCATTCACCAAGGACGCCCTCTCCCCCCCTGCTCTTTCTACTAGTAGCAGGGCTCTAGAGGCAGCTACAGCGAACGATCCTTTCAAAGGTATTCTCATTGGAAACTCTTGCTAGGTTTCACACTTACTTTTTGTGGATGACATCCAATATTTTGTGATGGCTACAAACATATGGTGGATAAACTCAAAGAAATTTTAGACCTCTTTTGAAATTTTAGACCTCTTATGGACATGAAACCAGAAGAAGGGAATGACACTAGACACTTGGAGAAACCTGGCCATCCCTAAAAGTCAAGCAAGTTGGGGTCTCAAAATTTTGTTTCTCTTCTCTAAAGCCCTGGCAACCAAGAACATTTGAAGGCTTATCCAAGGAAGGGGCTACTGGGCACAAGTTGTAAAGGACAAGTACCTCGGCCCTCTTTTTATCGAAGACCGAATTCGATCCCCAAACAAAAAAGTCTAGTCCTCTTCCATCATGTGGAAAGCCACCATCGCAGCCTTCCCTCTAATTGGAAACTGGTTAATTTGTGGGGTTCGGAAAAGCGACAAGATCCATCTTGGCCTCGACCCTTGGGATTGAAGCAAAGATCAACATAGACTACCCATCCCTCTCATCCTTGATCTCAACTCAAAGGGATTTTATGCCCTGCATCAAATTGCAACAGGGCAAGCATTGAACCCTAGACAACAAGAATGGCTTGCTTGGAGAGACTTGGACCTCAATGAGGAATTTGCAGCGACCTAGACCTCTTACACAAACTATCTTAATAAATGCAGTGTTTTCATCAATGAAGAAGAGGATGAACTCCTTTGGTCGACAAATCCCTTGGATGGCTATGAACCTAGACTCAAATACAACTCTTTGGCCATCGAAAGCTTTGATAGGCCCTCGTGCTAGTGGTGAAAAGCACTTTGGAAATACAAATGCCCTGCCAAAGCTAAAGTATTTATGTGGCTTTTGCTCAAATAATAGAGCCCTAACTTGGGAATTACTTCAAAAAAGAAGCTGTGAGGGCCCTGGAAAATGTAGCTTATGTGAATCAAATCTGGAATCAAAAAATACATCTCATCCTCCACTATTGGCTTCTACTCAATAATAAAGCTCTAACTTGGGACTTACTTCTAAAAAGAAGCAAAGAGAGCCCGGGAAGATGTAGCTAATGTGACTCAAATCTAGAATAAAAAATACATCTCATCCTCTATTGTCCCTTCACTAAGCAGGTCTAGATCGAAATCGAAGGACTTACAAGGTTGAAATCAAAATGGCAAGGAGACTCAATTGAAGTTTCCCTAAGGAACTAGCATAAGGTCAAATAAACAAAAGATTCAAATCCTTGCCCCTCAACATAGCATAGGGAGTCCGGATTGCAAGAAACACAAAAATCTTTGAAAACAAGGTCACTCTACCCTTCAAATGCGAATCGCAAAGTCTAAACATCATAAGCGCTTCCCCTCAATTCTGATATATCCGTCGATGTGCTTGGAATTCAGACATGATTATTGACACTTGAACCCCTTCAGCTTTTTTTGATGGAGCATCCCAAGGAGCTACACCCAAAGGAGGAGTCGAGAAAGTAATTCTCCTTTCTCAAAAATCATACCCTCGACTTCAAAGCTAGCATTGGCTAGTCGTCAAAAAACCAAAGTAAGCTTACAACTCTTCTACTTGCTACTGAAAAAGGAATCACTCATCTTCAAGTCCTGGGGGACTCCCTCCTTGTGATCAAATGCATGAATGGAGATGCCAAACTGAGAAATTTCTTGTTACAACCCATCGTTCGAGACATCAAACATTTGCAATCTTCCTTTACTCACATCACTTTTGCTCATGTCTACAAGGAAAATAACAAGGAAGTTAATAAGTTATCCAAGGAGGGCCTCGAACTACAAGAAGACACCTGGGAGATCAAAGAGTCTCGTTGGGGACACATTTCTACTTATTTTCTAGACTCCTGGCTTTAGAATTTTGTCTATCTCTGAGAATAACTTCTGAAAGACTCTTTTACAATGATAACACATGAATTTGATTAGAATGCTTCAGGGGGCAAATGTTGGTGAACAATGTTGCTGATATTTTTTGAAATATGTTGTCGAATGGGTGTCGTGTAACCCCCTGATATGTAATTGTTGCAAGAAATTTTGTGTAGACTTCGACTCGTTGTTGATATCATTATCAACTAGTTTTGCTTTGGAATTAGACCTCTTGGTCTCTTCAGTTTTTGACCCAATAATACTCTTTGTGGTATTATGCTCAAGTAATTTTGTTAATCTCCAATAAAATTGCTCATTTTTTTCCTTCGAAAAAAAATATATATCTTCATGGAGGAAGGGCGTCTCTATCAAAACGAGGAGTAGACTAGGTCAAAGCTCCAATGTCTAGCCTCTAAGCAAGGAGTGAGGTCTAACAACCTCCCTTAAGTGAGGATGACATCTCAATCATCAAGATCAAGAGACCTTGACATCATCTCCATCTCTCTCTCTCTCTCACTCACACCTAGGTGTCCAGATTTCCAATCTCAAAGTCTCCCATTATATCACTTCGCTTATATATCTTTTGGTTAGACTTGTGATCTGCTTAACTAGACACTTATCTATGTTGCACTTCTTTTGATTTCTTTCTCTTGCTTTCAACATTACGTAGGAGCTGCTTTAGCACTACCACGTTGTATTCACACTAGATGTATCTTCCAGTGCCATTGACCTACTTTTGTGGTCATTTGTTGGACATTAATAAAATTATCTTATCTTATCTTTATCTCCGCCTCTGTGTGTTATTGTATGTGTGCATCCTAAAATCAACATAGATTGCATTAACCTAATAAACCAAGTTGGGAAATACATGAAAGATAATGATCTTAAATAGAGTAAAGGTCTATTAAAAGTGATTGACAAATAATACAAAATTACCCTTTATGAAAAGGATATATTATATTCCTAGAGTGGCAGTTATTGATTCTACTTTGTCATATATATGGAAGTTACCATCCACACGAAATTCAAAATACTACAGCACAACTACATACGAAAGTACATGCTTAATATTTACACTGCGTGATCAGAATTAAAGTCTGTCTCTAACTTCCAAAGGTGTTCATCATTGTAAATTCTATGTCATCCACAAGTAAGATGGATTAGTATGTACAAATTCTATTTTGCATTATAAGTGATGATTAGGAGTCACATTATTTTGTTCTGCATATAAGTGTCACAATCTCAATTTCTCGCGTTTCACAGAATATGTGCCTCTAATTAGGTATCACGTTTTCACATTTCTTTTATTATTGTTGTGGATTATAGTTTTCTTGGAGTAGTCTCTTAGCTTGTAGAAGGCGTAGGAATAAATGTTAACGAAAGCTATGATAAGAGTGGACAAGAAGTGAATTGCATACGACAAATACCCTTGTTGATTTTTGCAATAATTTTGAATTTGGACTTGTGATTCTCTTGTACTAAAAAAGGATTGCTTAGGGCAGATAGTTTATTGTCCAGTATTGGTTTTTCAAATTCATTATTCATAAAATTATTTCTGCAGGAATATCTCTATTCTCACAGTGAATGGTTTCTGTGGATTTTGGGTCTACAAGATCTTGTAATCAGTTTTCATGCATAAACATTCAAGGTTTATAACACTAGTATCATAGCAGAGATCCCCCCCTCTCTGTGAGAAATGCAACTAACTCCAAATTCATCAAAGCAACGAGAGAAAAGCAACAGAGCTTTAAGAAAGTTGGAGACTTAAAAGAAACATTTATAACTCATATGTCAATTCAACCGTTGCCATTTTTTTTCACCTGGGCTTGTTTATCTCGTTACTAATTCCCCTTATGTGTTGCCTTGTATCAATTAATCATTGCATTACCCTTGCATGAGTAGATTGTATAGTTACTATCATTTGCTATACTTATCCACTGCAATTGAAACATATCCATTGTAGCAACTTGATTATTCTTACTGGATTATTCATTGCACCCCTTGTTCTCACAGCAGTCCCTGTCCTGTGATTTTCCCTGTGATTTTTTCTTTACGAAGAACTTTTGGCATAATGCCCATTACATTGTGTCTACAACCACTTTTAACCAATACCCATCTTTGTTGAGTTTCCAAAACTCCATCATCGACACCATATTCTAAATCTTTTTTTAATATAAGCTGTCTCAGTTATCCCTTGCCATTTCTTACCCTATAAGTTGATAGGCCTTTTTAGATTTCCCATAATTTTCCTTTTGTTCACAGGCTATTTCAACCACAACTTCTCTAGGTGTAGTTTTGCAATACAAGATTGGTTTCCACATCAAACAGTATATTTCCAATCCTTTGGACCTATACAGATTGTTACCAATAATTTTCCTTGTTAGCGGTGATGTAATAGATACACATTGGGAATAGAAAGTAGATACCCATAGCGGAATAAATCTTATAAAACAAAGACAATACCAATCCCATTTAACTAATATGATATACCAAAAATGACATTTTGTCTAAAGACGTTGAAGCACTCCTTATAACAGCAGAAAATAACTATAACTAAAAACAAGGCCATACACCTCGAATTTTTCCTGCCTAAGCACTAATTGTTCAGTGTTCTTCTCATGTGACTTGATGTGCTTTGTGTTTGCATGTTAGCCTTCTCTTGTGGTGAACCTCTTCCCTTGCAGCTTTGAGACTGGTGGAATTAGGTCCATTGCAGCAATTAGCTAGAAATGCAATCAAACAGAATATAAGAATCATAGTAAACTCCAACCACCCAAAGTGGTAGATAAATTGGAACTTTATGGCAGAATGCATCTATCTCCAAACTCCAACATATGTTGATTTCTTAAGTGAATTCTATCATGTAAGTAGTGTTACACTTATCAACAGATTATCGCCGTTATTGTGATATATCACAGTAAATTTCAGAAGGCAATAATATCAGCAGAAATTATCGTCATAAGTTCCCTTTTTGAAATTATCACGATAATTTCAAAAATTATCCCAAGACGAAGGAAATCATCGGTCAGTCAGTATCAAACTTGCCTTATAACCAGTGTTTTGGTCTTTCAACCCTCGTTTTACAAAAGTGAGTGAGGGGATTGAGCTCTGAGGACACTATGACCATTTTCCATCAAGCAAACAAGGGGAAATATGTTGTTTCCATTGCCATCAGCCGAGCAATTGCGGTGTGGGGATATACTTTGATCTACCATATCCATATTCCCAAGTATGTAGAAAAATTTATGCTTGTATTTTCTTTGTTTTTCAAGATTTAATATAGGGTTTGCAATCTCCATTAGATAAACCTATTCTTGCCCTTTTTAATGGGAGATTTAACACTTATGTAGCTATGACATTTTAATTGCAGCGTTCTTTATGTTTTGTGTCGATTTGAATTTCCACATTTGTTTTGTGCCACAAGTTTAAGCCTTTAATCAGTGCCCCACAAAATGATTGTACCCAATTTGAAAATGTGGTGAACCATATGAGGGTCATAATAGACTGTAGTTGAACTATAAGCTATGTGGAATAGAAATGTGTGGTGGAATCAACCGCTTGAAATACCACCTTGCCAAAATCCTAGGGATATTTGCCCAACATCTAGCATAGGAATTGTCCATATTGCAAAATCAATCAATTAGTCAGTGCCTGGGGGACAACATTCTATTCGGTCAATAATTAAAACAATGGAGAAGGAGGAGGCTGACAAAATTGTGGCCAAATGTTTTCTATGGAGTGACATTCCTTTCAACATTGGCAAGAACAGCCCATTCTACCATCCCATATAGGAACCCACTACTATCGTTGGGCGAGGGTACAAGGGCCCTTCCTATAATGACTTGAGAGGGCCTCTCCATCAAGGGAAAAAGATTGATTGCACTAAGAGATTGGTTGACCTTAAGGAATCATGGGAGATCACTAAATGCACCGTTATGTCAAGATGGTTGGAAAGATTGGAAGGGTAAGTCCATTCTCAATTTCTTGGTTAATTGTCCCAGGGGGACAATGTTTATCAAATTTGTTTGATGCATCTGATATGTTAAAGATGCACAATTACTATGTTGGTTGTTGGATGGCTTCATCCAAGAGATAGGTCCACAGTATGTTGTCCAAGTCATTACGGACAATGCTACTAATTCTGTTGTTGCTAGCAGAATGCTTATGGAGAGGTATCGAACCTTATATTGGAATCCTTGTGTCTCCCATTACATTGATTTGATGTTAAAGGAACAAGGAGCTGGTCTGTCCCACAATCACATGTTTTGCCACTAGCTTCATTTTTCTTTAGTCTCTCCACGATTCTATGTTGGAGTTACAGAGGATGTTTCTTTTAGATGAGTGGAATGCTTGTGTCTACAGCACTAAAGTGAATGGGCAAGCCATAGCCCAACTTGTGAGACACAATCAAAGCTTTTTGATGGGAGTGCAAAACTTGTGAGACACAATCAAAGTTTTTGGACGGGAGTGCAGAACTTGTGTGCCATTAATGAACCTTTGGTGAAGGTTCTTCACTTGGTTGATGTTGACAAGCCCACAATGGGCTACTTGTATGAGGCCATGTGTAGGGGCAAGGAAGCTATCCATCGATACTATGAAGACAAAGGTGGGGAGGGATTCACTAGACGAGCCCAAATATGGAGTATGATTGATGAGCGATGGAACAATACTCTCCATCACCTAATTCATGCAACAGGGCTCTAACTCAACCCCACATACTCTTATGCTTATGGTTTTAGATTTGATACTAAGGCTATGGATGGATTTTTCCAATGTGTTCAAAGGATGGTGTTGACTCTCACATAAGGCTTAGAGAATTCCAAACAAAAGGAGATATCTAAGCTAGTTGTCGGTACATTTGGTTATGATATGGCTATCCAAGATAGGACCACTAGGATGCCAAGTAAGCTTGGAGTAAAATTTGTTTCAAACTTTCAAATTTCAATGTCTTTCCTTTCTTTCTATTTGTTACTTGATGGAAATATAATTCATTGTCTTTCCTTTCCATTTATTTGTTGTAGATGTTTGGTGTGCAAACTATGGCAAAAGAGTCCTAGAGTTACAGAAACTTGTCATTTGAGTGATTAGTCAAACTTGCAACGGTTCAAGGTGTGAGTGCAACTGGAGTGTCTTTGAAAAAATACACTCCAAGAAGCACAACAGGTTAGAAATGTTCAAATTAAAATTTTGATTTTTATAATTTTAATTTTTATAATTTCATTAATTTTAATTTATGCCCATGGGCCATCATCCTCTAATTACAAAATGGCCCTCATATAAGTTAGATGCCACCGACTTAATAACATGGTCTATGTCTACTACAATATCGGGATGTGGGTGAAGTAGATTGACAAAGTACCTGACACGGATGCTATTTCTTTGGATGTGATTGACACCACAAGTCTATGGAGGGTGCAGACCCAGAGGTCTATCGTGGAGGCACTCATGTGGTTAGAGCATGATGTTGATGTGTTGGAGGAGGAATCAGAGGATGTTCCACTTCCAGGAGAGACGGACTTGGAGGAGGATATTGAGAGTACGTCGTAGCCTCCACCTCCATAAAGACAATGAAAAAATTTGATGTCCCCAATTAGGTTTCAATCACTCCTTATAACTCCCATAGTTTAATGCCCATCCCATGATATAAAATTAATCATACAACATTTATTTAAATTCTGGAAATGAAATTGTTGAATTTGAAACACGAGACAACTTCTTTGACTGGAAATTAAACTAAGCAGAAAATGAACAAAGTACACATGAAATTTTGGTCCAAAAATGACCCAGGAAAAACCCCCAAGGTAGGGGAAACATGTTCTTCTGAGAGGGCAACTTCTTTTATTAAATTTCAAGCATCTGAAAATTACATTTGCAGCAGAAAATTAAATACACAGCAGAGACAACTTATCTAAATTACATTTGCAGCAGAAAATTAAATACACAGCAGAGACAACTTATCTCTCTTTTCCCAAGACAATCTTCCTTGGAAAACATGCCAACAACCTCCTTGAATTCCGAACCAAGCAAACTCAGAATTTTTGTACGATGTACGAACAACACTGTACGGACCTCAATTTCTATGCAGGTTGTACAGATCCATATGGATTCAATTAATGTTGTATTGATGCCTCAATTTCGGTGTAGAATTTACCTCGATTTCTATGCAGAAAATAGTATTGTACGAACTGGTTATGGTTATCATTTATTGTTGGTATTTGCCTTGATTTCCGTGCCCACCTTTGCATGGAAATTCATGCCACTCTTTTCTGGAAATGATCTTCTTCCTGCTCTTCAATCTGCTCTCTCTTCAGCGAATGCTTGTGTGTGTGTGTTCTCTCAATTGACTCATGAGTGACATTTAATGGTCTCTTTCCCTTCTTGACCTTCCATATTCCCAAAGTGACTTTTGGATGTCCACATGATCCAAAGGCTCATAATTAATT
>CBVK0100603770.1:0-16559 GCA_900067695.1 Picea abies | reverse complement strand
GCCCCGTTTGGGTAAGTTAGTACATCAACTTCCCGAGGTCATAACTTTTGCATATGATCTCCGTTTTAGGCGTATGATAGCTCATTGGATAGGAATCATCAAGGAGACTCATTTTGGGGGCTCAATAATTACTTTGGATATAATTGAGAACCTATATCTCGAAAAACTTTCATTTAGGCCCTCAAAATGGCCCCGAAAGTTAAAACCTACTAAAAATAGTAAATTGCCAAAATTGCCAGAAAATTATTTTGAGCCAGTAGGAAAAGGTGGGTGGCCACCGATATCCACCTGTATCATTTTACTCCTCTCGATCAGTGACATTAGCTTCAACTGTGCTTGCATTATTGCTTCTTATTGCTTTTCCTCCTAGAGTTGTGACTCCAATGTCCTTAGTTCAAGGTCTTCTGCAAGGCGCTCGTAGGTATGTGCACTTCGACTGATGATTTTCTTGCATTACAAGGCCAATTCATTGATTATTTCGACTACACTCTTGGAATTTTCCTCTCTCTAATCTCGCACTTCCTGCAGAGTGCTTGGCACGACTTGTAGTTTCAGTTCTGCTATTCATTCTTGAAGTTGCTGAATGGATTCAGCGAGATTCCCTACTTGGCTCTCCACTATGTCTTCTTCTATCTGTGTGAGGCATGAGACAGAGAAAATTTATCTTGTGACTTCCTACTTGAATCCCATCCAGTCTATGAGAAACTGTTCTTTCTCCTTCTGTATCTGTGCTCTATCCTTTGCAAACTTTGACTGGAGTTCATATTTTTCTTGTTGCGCAATCCAAAGTTGTTCTAGGGATTCTTCTTTTGCTTGATTTAATGCCTCTGTGGGCTACTCCTTTTCCTCCTATACCTGGCAAAGGTGAGCCTCGATCGAGTCTGCTAATTTGTGTAGCTGGGTAGGCTCATATCCTACTTCTACATCCCCTACTGACAATGACATAGTAGACACTGCGCGGTTCGAATAAAGAGCCTGTTGTACCCCTTTGAGCTCCACCTTGATCTTGTGAAACATTTTCTCCTGTTTGGCTTCGCTTCACTGCAAGATGTCCTCTAAGGTATCTAATACAACAAAAATGATAAGGTCAATGTCATCCACCGTGAGCATAGTGTGGAATAGAGGTTTATTGGATTTTTACTTCTTCCGCGATGAAGGTTTCGTGGGGGAACCCTTTCTTTTCTTGGATGTTTATGCTTATGTCAGGGGATGTTTAGGTGGTGTTACTTCACCCTGATTCTTCTTGTCTTATTCCCCTTCATCCTCTTCTTTGTATACTTCATCACCTCCTCCTTCTTTTGGTGAATCCAGTGTAGTGTCCTTTGATGCACTGCTCAATTCCTGTACCTCTTCCTTCTTTTTCTTCCTGTTGTTGTTGGGTGCATCATATTCTTTGCGAGTGACTACATGAATTCCAATGAGGTCATGGTTGGAGAGTTTTACCTGGTCAACTAGTACAATTTTTTTTTTAGGTCATTCCTTGATTATTTCTTCCATGTCCCCCTATGTGAGTTTGTAATAGGTCTGGAGCTCTTCTTTTTGTTCGTCTTTGAGCGCAGTGATATAGATGAAGTGTTTTTCTGCATGGAACTTCACGAGTGGCCTAAACCAATGCAATGTATTCGGCGTCATGTGAGGGAAGTATTCAATGGCCCTCTTCAGCTTCATATAATAGGTGTGGAACACCGCATTTGAATACCATTGTTTTTCCATGTCGCTCAAATACCAGAGAGTAATGAACTTCGTAACTAGTGGTTCATACGACTCAATTTCAGGGAAGCTTTCTCCTTCCGGCATCTCCCAAGAAATGAAGGCAATGATGATTAGTAGCCATCTGAAATGAAACTCATAGCCCTGATCCTAAGCTTTGCGAATTTTTTTCTCTAACTGGTTGATGCATTTTCCTACGAGGTTGAAGACAAACCCCGTGACCTGCGTTGGCCTATTTTTTATGACGAGCTTACCAATGATCAACTGGAAAGCTAGGCTCACTATGTCATTTTGGATGGAAGCTACCTTATATCCCCACTTCCCCTTCTCCACATTGCCATAGGTGTCTTTTATTCTCTATTTGAGGGCGCAATCTGCAACCTTCCCTAGGTAAAGGTATTGTGGGTCTGGTCCTTGCATGCTCAATCTGATGATCCAGTGGATCAGCGTTGGATATAATATGATGCGCCTGTCCAACCATAGGTAAATTCCATGGAAGCACAACAATAGGAGTTTAATGCACGCATTAACCTCCCGATGTTTTCCAAAGTGTGGGATCTTCATCACATTAAGAATGGTGGACCTCACGATGTCCATAGTCCACAACTGGGGGATTATCTTTGACTTCTTCCCCATTGTCTTGGTCAATTACTTGTGTGGTGCAAGCATTCCATAGTTTTTGTGACCTCCCAAGTTGAAGTCACTGATCTTAAGCATTAGAATCCTCTCCAACTATAGTCCTAATATGTGTATCCCCTTCGGGAGGTAAGTGGTGATCACTGTTGTTGTATCCTTTTCATCACCTAAATGAGAAAAATAAGGACACTTACAAGTACATTTGGGTTATCTAGACAATATATATATGAATTCAAGAGTTATAAATATCAAGCATAAGAAATACACAAACAACTAAGCTAATAACAAGGAAATAAACTAAACTAGAGTGCATAAGGGAAATAAAACAAAAAATAAACAACATTCATGCCACCAATGGATAAGTTTTATTAGTGGGAAAATATGAAAGATGAAGGGAGACATATGGGTTGCCTCTTCCTCCAAGGGAGTTCTCTTGAACCCCCAATGATTGAGCTCTTCTTACAAATAACAAGCTAGAAGGAAGTGGTGAAGAAATCGAAATCTCATTCACTCAAGAGGTGATGTGAATGGCTAAATGAGATGATGCTTGTATGATATAATGAGTAAAGAGATTCCTCCAAGAGAATATAAGCAGCATAACAATACAAATGAATTCTTATAAATATAGTGCACCCATGGCCTGTTTTTATAGCAAATCTTTGAGGCATTATTCAACCAGTCTTTAGTGTGAACAAGGGGCTCTTTAGGGCACACTTAGGTCTTTGACCAGCCCCCCACTCAGATTCAGCTCGGATTTGGGTGTCAAATCAACTTGGGAGATGAACCATAAGTGGGTGGAAGGCCGACCAAAATCATAAATGCATCGTTTTGAGGTATGCATAGCTTTTTGCATCCACAGTCATGCATCGAGCACATGTGCTCTTTTCTAGCATTTTTGACTAGCGCAGTGCATGCGGTTCCTTTGTATTCTTAGCGCATGTTGATTTTATAACCATTTGTATAGTTTTGTAGCTTTTGGAAATGAATTTTTTGGTCCATGGATGAACTAATGGGTGTTTGGAGATGCTAGATTCATGTAACCATTTGCAGATGAAATTCCAGTGATAACAAATGCCCCCTGATGTGTGAGGTTAGGAGCATACGTATAGCCAAAATACATCAATGTTTCTTCTACTGAGAGTACCTTTGTAAGAAAGAGTGTTGATGGAAACTACAAGAGCGACCCATTATATGGAGAGGGGAACTTGTAGGACCCAAACATTTCATGAGGTGTGGAAAAATAAAACTGTGTATAAACGAGGTGGGCATGCCCCATGATCGTGTCATGTAACTCAAAATGTGTTAAACAATAACTGAAGTTGTATGTTGAGGTAGATAAATGTAGCGCCCTCTAGGGTAGTTTGATAATGGAAGAGGGAAATTATGATTTTGAACAAACTCTAAAAAGAGGTGATGACACCAATAAGAAGTGTCGATGATACGCAGACATTGATAGCCTATCAAATTTCATAGGTCTTCAATGAAGATAAAACAACTGCAAATAGTCACAAAGTAAGACCCACCATAGCATGAGATGGTGTTAAAGTCGAATGCTATGGGGGTCAATGACAACAGAGAGTAATGATGGTTATCTCCATGTCATCCAAGAATCCTCATTTTAAAGGTAACGAGAGTCAAGATATTATCGCCCTTCTGGAAACTATGCTGATGTCGACAAAAAGAGAGACACGACTCAAAGAAGAAAAGGGATTCATGAAATCCACTGGATGAGATCAGGAACTGAGGAGTGACATGGACAAAGTCAAGATGTGAGGAGACTAAATATTTCCCTTGGTTGGGGATATATGTGAAGGATGAGTGGCAACAACTATGAAACTGGATCTAGTGTTAGGGGGATGACTAGACGTGGGTTAAAGTGTGCCAAAGGTGTGACAAAGTGGAAAAAATCAAAGATTGGGGGTACATGGACTATGGGATCCTCAAGGTTTTATGGACAATTTCAATAAGAGTAGAAGTTAAGGAATTCCCCAACCAAGGGCGACATGGGTTGCTTCACCGAGAAAAGGTCGCCAAATATGACAAAAAAAAACTATGTAAATGCTAGAAATAAAGTCTTTGTACAGTTACCAAAGAAAAAAGAATAAGTTGGGAGAAGTGTGCATATATAGAAATGGGTGCCCCAGTGTAAGATGGCTTGGCCGACGAGGGCTCAAGTAGCTTGGAAAAGAGGTGGAGGGTGCGGGCCCCATAGGTTGGTTTTTGTATTAGGTAAATGAATGGAGGACAATCTGTAGATGGGAAAAATGATGGTGGATGAGATGGAGAGTTAATGATACTGCAGAGGTGCAGTCAAATGTGAACTGTAATGAGATTACCTGGGAGCCCATTGTGGGGAAGCTAGAAAAATGAGGAGAAGGAGCATGCGACTGATTCTCGAGAATGCAAAGACTATGAGGACTCCCAACCCTAGGGGTGAAAACAACATGAGTGTCAAAGTGCCAGAGGGGACTACGATGGGGACAACTCATGTGGGAGAGAGTGCTACCAGTTGATAGTATTAAAATGCAGCGGAGGTGTGAGTACTGTAGAGCCGGATGGGGGGGGGCTAGAGGAAAATATCAAAGAGTGTGATTGGGAGATGCAATTGATATTCAAAGGGAATGATTACATGTCGGTATCGATCATATTCTTGAAAGGGACGTGCTGGTGGGTGAGGACCAAGTACCTGTACACATACAAAAAAAATACCCCGTGAATGATATCTGAAAGTAAAGAACATATAACAGTTATTTGAGAATTTTGAACGTGAGCATGTGTACCTGGGTGTGATGTGAGAAAAATTCTCCCCAGGGGTTGAGGATGGATGGTGGCCCAGGGAATGTGATTGTGTAGGTGCTGGGATCTTTATCCTAGGGTTGAAGACGGATCATAAATCGGATGCTCGAAGCTCCCAGAATTGAGTATGGAAGTTTGGCAAAAGGGGGTACATATAGTTATAGGGCCCACATTGCCACCTCATTTGTACTTTCTTCCATAGTGGATTGATGAGAGGTTTGAGGAGAGAAGATATAAAATATATCAGGAGAGGGAGTATGGGGGACTACTGACATCATTGGAAGTGTTGTGATGGGAGGATTAGGAATAAGGGTAGTTGACGATGCCGATATTCAATAATCGTGGGACACTGGTAGGTGAAATGATCTAGTGATTCATAGAGAGAGCAAGTACATATCATATGTTCGTTGAATGAGGTCATGACATAGTGGATGTTAGTGACATCTATTTAAGATGATGCAAATGGAAGGGGTTTTTGCTGAAAGCTCTGGCATACTGCCGCTAGCATCTGCCGAAAGTGGGGTAGCGTAGGGAAATGGTGGGTGTAATGGACATATTTTCAACAGATGGCACATGTGAATTTGGTTCACAGTCCTTTTCCACCACTGGTAGTACTAGGTGAATTGGATGAAGCGATGAGTGGTGTCATCACTTGAGGGAGTTGAATTAAATTGCACAGCTTGGGAAGAGACGAGCATTTATTGGTGGGGTGTCTGTCTTTCTTGCATAGTGCGCAAAGAGGCTAAACTCATGGGGGAAGTGGTGCATTGGGTTATTTCTTCTTCCTTCTACCCCCAGCTATAGAAGTGGTGCTAGTGAGTGGGGTTGAGGGTGGTGTCGTTGGAGTAATTATTCAAATCTGCATCGAGATTCCTTTGGTTTTGGGAGGGAGGGATGGTTGATGGAACATCGCAAGTGGATCTAGATACCATACCAGAATTTCCAGTACCATATTGGGAAGGGTAAGAATTGCGGCTACTTGGAAAGATTGTATGCCCGGTGGGGGTTAAAAGAGGGGGATTTGAGTAATGTCTTGGGGGACTGTCTCCTAAACCGAGAACAGGTGGATCTGAAGAGTTCTTAGGGGATTCTTGAGGAAGGAGCTCTATGACGAGTGGGATGTTAGATAGTAAGGAAGCCTCTATGGGAGGAAGGGTATCTCCAGTTTCTATTCCATTGGATAAGATGACACATACTCATGCTGAGGGATGTATGAGAAGAGGTGCTCCATGGTATGTTCCTAGAAAAGATGGGTCTTTGAAAATTCTGAGACCCATATTGATGAATGGGTAGGCATCGATATTAGTTGTGGAAAAAGGGTAGGATGTTATCGATGTTCGAGGAAGGGTTGGGCTCGTAATGTGAGACTTGGTCGATGGTGGTGATCTTCCCATTGTGGGGGGAAATCATTGTGTGAAACACAAAAGAGGCCATAGCCTTCATAGCATACATGTAGCTATGTACAAACAAGATGTTGTAATCGAGCGGAGCGTTGATAAATTCATAAGATGGTATGAGCTCGGGGGAGCCAAGTTTATGCAATACAGTTTTGGACATGATTCATGTGGATGCATCTTCATCAATGATGCAGTGGTGAGATGTGATGTTCCAGATTTTAACCAGTATTTGGAAAGTGACTAGAGTGGGGAGACGGGGTTCCCCACTATCAAGATCAAAGGGGATGAGTCGAGTATCAACAGGGTTGAATTCCCCCAAGGCAGAAAGTAATGACTTCCATTGAGTAGGATAGGTTTGGAGGAATTCTAAGACTAACATGGCAGCAAAATATTGTGCCAAGTCATTGACCAGACTATAATTGTGTGTCGCCCTTAGCCTGAGGGTTGTTGATATTCCATCACAATGGGATACGAGGAATACAAAGGGGTGTTTCAGAATTAGGGAAAGGAATCATCAAAGGTAGTCCATTTGTGATTGGGGATTCTTCTGAGGTAGTGGGAGAGAAGTTAGGGGGTGCGCTATATTGACAACTGTGCGTTTGTAGGAGAACTTCTTCCTCACTAGTGAAGAGGATAGTGCAATCTGCAAGAGTGTTGGGGTTTGGATACTGTCCCATATGTGGTGGGGAAGAATGCATCTCTTTTTGGGTGTTCATCACCCCTTGGTGTGGAATGGGGTTTTGTAACATGGCTGGGGGGGTGTTGCTACACATATTTTTGTGGGGCCTGCTGAGGGCCAGATGGTGCTGGGGGATGTGGTACATTTCCATATTCTTTCATCCATTTAAAGTCAGCAATTTGAGGGCAATGGTGAGTATAATGGCCATACTCACTGCAAAGGGCACACGTTAAGTTAGTCTAAATATTGTTGTTATTCTTCCCTTGGAATTTGTTTTTATTTCCCCCTTGAGGGTTCTAGTGCCCCTGATTCTAGTTTCCCTCGACAGGTTGGTTCTATTGGGGGTGATTTCCTCCTGGTCCTGGATTATTATTGTTTCAATTTTTTCCTTTATTTTTGGCATTGTTTCACTGATGGGTTGGATTTGCTGTATTCAGTTGTTCAAAATTTTGATATTGCTGAATGGGAGAGGGTTGAACAAAGTTAACCCCAGCGTGTGGGTGTCCTTGTGGTGGAGCCATGGGCTATGGAGGACCAGGAAATGGAAAGTACAAATTATTTTGTGGCAATGATCCATGGGGTACATAGGAAGGCGTAGCGCTTTCACTAGTGCTTAGGGTGTAAGATGAGGTAGAGGGGGTACCATAACTTGGTTGGACAACTGGGCGCATTGTGGGTGCCGACGGTGGTCCATCTATGGGTGGAGGTAGGGAAACAGGGTATGGTTGTTGATAAGGGGGAGGAGGATAATAAGGGGGTCTTCCATATACCGATGGATATTGAGGTGTTCATTACATAGGTGGTTGTTGGGGGTGTGGGTTGTGGTGTGTTGTGGTACCAATTAATCCATCCGTTGAGTGAGACATCCCATATTTGTCATGGCCAAATGGCATAGGTCTTGGGGTGTTAGGAAGTACCATATATAAGTATCCTGACTATGAATAAATGAGTTCGAACTATTGAGCCTTGCCGATGGCTTCTTCTTCAAACTAGGGGAAGGTGGAATTCACATCCTTGGAAAGGAGGGAAACAAGTGATTTGAGAAACCAATTGAGGTATTCTTGCTTGGTGGATTCAACTTTGCATAGACTACGCCATCAATGCCATTCGTGAATGTGTTCAATGATGTGTGTGGTAGAGGTTTGTTTAAACTATGAGAGCAGTTCAAGACCATTGTCATGATGGATTGGTAGTTGAAATAAGGTCAAAAATTATTTGGCCAAAGATTCAAAGGTCACATGGGACCCTGATTTTTCTTCTACATACCACTTGGCTGATGGGCCAATGAGTGTGCGTTGTAATAACCTCAATCAGACGGAGTCATCCATGATGTTGTTTGAAGAGCACCATAAGTGGATGGTCATGATATGGTTGGTCGTGTAAGAGATAAATTAAGTAAACAATCATTTATTTTATACATAGTAGTAAAATTTAAAAGTTACCTTCATTTAGCACATTCACAATCAAATATATCAATAATAATAAAATTAATTAATCATAATGAAAAACAGTGCATAAATTTAAATAAATACCTAAACCTGATGCTATTATCCCTCCTTTTGTCCACAACTTTCCTCCTTGATCTCTTATGAGAACTGCCCAAATCCATTCCTCCCTGCCAACTAGCTAGCTCCCTAGCTCCAGGATATCAACAGATATCCTGGCCCCCATGCCCAAAACCCCCAGCAACCTCGGTGCACTATTACAATTTCACTCCTAAGTTTTCACTTCTCTCTGCAATACCCAGAGCTCCCAAAATCCATCCCCAACGTAGCATAACCTCCCGTTCCACTCCTTCCCTTCCTTATCCCTTCTTCACTGACTCTCCCCCTCCATTTACTCCCTACCTAACCCATTTATTACCCTTATCCTTTCCTGTTAATGCTTTTATCTTCTCAGGATTCATATGTTATCCCTTGTTGTATACACAACCATTTTATATCATATACCTTTAATCTATTAAATCCATCATGTAAGTTATTAAATGTAGTTTGTAGTTAAATTATTAATTAATTAATTACAATTATATGCTTTAATTAATTAATAACTCACTTAATTAATATCATTAAATCATCTTTGTTTAATTAATACCTTGTTAACACAATGAATCCCCTAATTAGTTTTGCTTTATAATTTCTTAAACACTTATCTAACTAGGGTCATTACATACACCCACCCTTCAGGAAACTTCGTCCTGAAGTTAAGGTATCTTATGGTACAACTGAAAAGAGCATGGTTTATACATTCATAACAAGTAACTAGCATTATCAGTAAGTGAGTCAATAAAGCTCATACATACTAGTGTATATGTACAAGAAATGCATGTGTAGCTAGTACATGCAAATCTCGTGCATGTACTAATAATCAAAACCGTCATCCTTTAGTAATTTATGTATGCATTCAATCCAGTCAGCAAGACTAGTATTTTATAAAAGACATCAATCAATCAATTGTGTGAGAAATCCTTTAATTACAATTATCCGGTTTAATAATTTATTTTAAACAACTATGGTTTAGTTATGTAATACTGAATATTCATAAACACATTTCTCTCTCTCTCTTTTTTTTTTTTTTTAGGGAAGGAAAGACATTAAATTCCACCACAAGACAAATCTCCATATAGTCTCAACTATTACTACTCATCCTTCCTCCCTAACCTACTTCCATCTCCATTCCTATCCTTCCTCTACTCGACTATCTTGGAGCGTCAACTATATTGACCTAACACCAAATAGAACCCGTAAGTGGAAGTTTCGCTATCTCGACCAAGCTTCCCTAGCAGGCAACTGACAGTCATCATCACACGTCTTGGGGAGCGTGAACTAGCGTCGTTCTCCCATGACTTCAAGTTTCGGAGGATACACGGTGGGAAATGCCTCCACCCCTCCTAATCATAACTAGGGTCCGCACCCTACAATGGAGGATACACGGTGGGAAATGCCTCCACCCCTCCTAACAGGACTAGGGTCCACACCCTACAAATGGAATATACAGTGGCACCGTGTTGCTGGAGGTTTTGTCATCATTTATTCGGTTTTGGACAGTGTCTTCACCTGAAATCATGCACTGATCCACATATCATAGCAATGTATCCAAACCAATATAAATTTCACATATAATATTCATACCATAATGTTTATCAGTTAGGGGTCCTGATATCCACTTTCATAATCATTATCCCTTGGCTATTTCATAGCCCATAACCTGCAAATTAGTCTGTAACACAAACTCATACATTTCTATGCATTATCATCATGTAATTGCATACTAGCATCATTTCAATCTGGTATCCCTGTACCGATAAGTTAACGTCAAAGTTTTTCCAATTAGAAATAGATCTCATAATATCCCATAATTCAATTTCGACACCCATTCACAAGATTATCATTTACTCAAACTAGATTGCATAATATCCAAAATCATCCTAATAGCATTTAAACATTCATTTAATTCTTCATTCTCACAATGTGTTGCATCATATACATCATCATCGATGACATTTAAACATTCATAAAATTTACATGGATGTAGTAGATCGCATCATATACATCATCATCATATAACACTTCAACATTCAAAATAGTTCATAATTTTTTAAAGTTTAAGTGTATCACTTAATAGTTTCACTGTGAATTAGTAAATAAAGTATATAGGCCTCAGGTAATCCTGGCTGTCTAAGTCAAAAGGTGGTGTTACATAAACCCCACCTTCGAGAAACATGTTCTCGAGGTGGTCAAAATAGTGAGGGATAGTCTCGCCGTAGTGTCTTGGCATCTTCCCAAGTAGCAGATCCTGGACTATACTTGTCCCATTGGACCTTGACTTGGTCTACCAGACAGTTCCTGAACTTTCGGACTCTACAGTCCAATATGCATAACGGTTCTACCGTGAGGGTTCCCACATCCGATACCTGCAATTCCTTCCAATTTAGTTTATGTGATTCATCAGCAACATAATGACATAAAACAGATACATGAAATACATTATGATTTTTATGCAAGTGGGGTGGCAGTACGAGATGATAGGCAATGGGTCCAATCTTTTCTTGGATCTTGAATGGTCCTATAAACTGAGGTGAAAACTTTTTCCCCTTCCCGAACCGTATGGTACTCTTATTAGGCTTGATATGAATGAAAACTTGGTCTCCCACTTGATAACTTCGGTCGGTCCTGTGTGCATCTGCATAGCTTTTCTGCCTATCCTGTGCTTCCTTTAATCTCTACCTAATCTGAATCACCTGTTCCTCCATTTCTTGAATCAATTCTGGCCCAACTGTTACTCAATATTCTAGTCTATCCCAACTCAATGGCGTTCTGCATGGCCTCCCATACAAAGCTTTGTAGGGTGGCATTCCAATGGAACTATGATAACTGTTATTGTAGGCAAACTCTACCAAACGTAGGTACTGTTGTAGGAAAATCTCCCTGCGGATAGGTAGATCACCTCTATGGCTTGACCTTAACCCTAGACAGAAAAATTCTTAACATGGACACTGACTTCCTTTCAAATCTATCTAAACTAATGCATAAGAAGGGAGGATGACAGAAGTACCTTTTAATCGACGTTTGTCCCTGCACGCTCCGAGTTGCGCTCCAATCCTTTTCTCCTCGCTGAGGTCTGTGGACAAAACAAGATACGACCACTTCCTACTCTATTGACATTATCCTGAAAACAGATCTATCAATAAATGATAAGTTCATGTGACATCGGACACAAACTAGAAAGAAACAGGCCAAGCGTGTCATATTAATGAGAATAACGACAGCAGTACTTACAATCGTAGATGCAAATGTGACAACTTCGTCAAGTCCTCTTCGTCCAACCCTTGCCTGAAAGATCCACAACCTAGATAACAACAGCTTCATTGATCACTCTCCTTTGGATGACTATCAGTTTCCTCCAAGATCATAAGTTTCATGTGTTCAATTCTTCCTCCCCCTTTCCACCATCATAGAGCTTGTTTATATAGGTTGGGAGGGGCCTAGCCTCTTGAGTTATGTTTAGAACCAGTTGGGAACCTTCTCCTTAGATTAGGGATCTTTTGATGAAACCAAGAATTCGAGCACAACTGCCTTCTAATCTCGAATGATCCTCCCCTTATTCTCCTCAACGGGCTAACCATTGACCCAGAATAGGGAGCGCTCCCTCAGAAAGGGCATCAGAGCATTGTAGCACTCCCTGGTAAGCCTTGGGAAAGCGCCGGCACTCTCAAGATGAGAATTGCTCCTCCAGAAGGGTCTGAGGGGTGTTATAATGCTCCTTGAAGCATGGTAGGGGAGCACCAGCGCTTCTGCAGCTGAAGCAGGGGAGCATTCCCCCTCCAAACCAGTGTTTCATGGTCTCTTTCAGGTGTCAAGAGCTATTTGATTCCAGTAAACTAGTTCTCCCCTTTCAAATCAGTTATGTGAGGTGTTATAAGTGCCTTCTTAGTGTTGTTATCATGGCATCATGTCTGAACATCATTTGCGACACTAATGACCAACTTGCGACACTTTCAAAAGTTGTATTGAAGATGCGACACTTACGACGATTGACAGGGACAATGCGACACTTAGCAATTTTGACATGTAACAGAATGCCCCCCAAAGTATGAAGTCAGAAGATACGAACTGATGACTGAAATACTTTGTAGACGTTCAAGCAAGGGTATAGAATCGGAGAACCTGACGAAAGCTGCACACAAACATCCAACAAATATCGTGACATATTTCAAAACCCAAGGCAGGCATACCTATGCTTAGGTGATCAAGACTTACAAGATATGGCTGCCATAAAATACACTGCGGATCCATAATCGTAATGGTAAAAAGGGTATAGCCACCGAAGATACACTGTGGATCTATACTTTGATAATTCAGACTAATCATAGCCACGAAGAATACACAGTGGATCTACGAGATGACGAGACATAGCCACGACCAATACAAAGTGGATCTATGTAACAATGTATGTGTTCTTTGTCCAGAACTCCTTCGCAACCTAGGTGAAACATATATCAAAGAGAATTACTCAACCCAGGGTCTTCTTACCAATCCTTGTGCGATACAATTCTAACCATGTGAATAGATGTCTTGGTGTCGAACATGGCAGAAACCACTTGATTACCGGTCAATGAGGTAAACCGTTAACAAGCGCGAGGGAGATCACCATTAATGTCAATGATTCCTAAGGTATCTTAGTACATTCCACCGAATGTGAATAGATGAGTTGAAGTTGAACATTCGTGGAATCATTCGATCAGAGGTCAATGATGTAAACCCACTTTCGAATGTGAGGAGGCCTGCCATTGAGGCATGCAGGTCCCAAAGTACTAATTAGTTTCTAAGTCTAATTCCCAGATAATGTGTTGAAGTCGATAAGAATACACTCGTCGAGGGAGGGCCTTGATCTATCCCCCATCAACGATGCAAAACGTGTATGAAGATGTAATTGGTAGGTCAAAAGAACATGGATTGACATGGGTTTTGATACAAAATATTTGGGATGGTTGACTCTTGAGGCGGATACTTCCCTTGAACACTGAGGCACAACAACAAAACATGACATGGACCAAAACTATGCAATGGATATTGTGACTTGCATTGGGTGACCCAAAGGAGTGAAAGGAAACTCAAAGATTGGCTCAGTGCAGAGGTTCAACGGATTATGATATGAGCAAATGACAAAGTGACGTGTTCAAGGGTGACTCTAAGAGGTGCTAGATGGTGCTCTCAAGAGACTGCTTGGATTGCTCCTTTCAATTTTCCCCCATCCAGATAGATGAGTACCTCTTTTTAATTTAACGAGCTCGAGGAGGATAACACATGCTCGATATAACTCACCTTCGGTAAGTTCCTCTTCCTTTATTTAACGAACCGGAAGAAGTAAGGGTTCGTTCCCGTATGGGCCTGTCGATGTGTGCTTTAACGAGTCCAAAGACAGAAAAATCGAAGGTTTTTCAGGATTATAGAGTTTAGAAAAACACTTAAAAGAGAACTCTCTCAGTTCCTTTTTGGTACAGTAGTCCGTCGAGACCGAAAAATGGTTAAACTATCGCTCGAAAGACACCCTTTCTGACCTTTTAACGAGTGTGAAAGGAAGCAAGATCACTCGACAATCTTTTCATATTTAGAGAGTCTAAAAAGGGTTTAAAGGAGACTCCAGGGGGGTTCCTTTTTCGTGTGATCGTATTCATACAGGTCCGAAAAAGAGATAAAAGTTTACCTGGTTGCGTTCTCATATTGTCGATCTCGAGAATGAACTAAGACTATGCTCATAAATACGACAAGGTGAAAGATGCATTAGAACTGTCGATAAACCTGCGATGCCAGAAACTATAAACCAGAGATTAGTGAAGCCATTTACACCATTAGAGAAACCCAAAATGACCATACCTTATGAAAAAATGAAATTTTATAAATATGAATTGATTTGAAAAACTCATTTACCATTTCATTTGCAAGGATTTGTGGAGTGTTGGAGAATCTCAATTGGAGCAAAACTAGTTTTTTCTCGCTGCTGGGGCTACGATTGATCATTTCGCACACCGTTCGAACCAGGTAGGTGTTCATTCTTTGCTCTTTCAATTGCATGGTTCCAAGTTGATTTTCATAGAATTATTAATTTAAAACACAAAGCCCTAGGTCGCCCCTTTTGAACCAAATCGGCCTCCTTTTAAAAGTTAATAAAATGGGGGAAATTGTTCACAAAAACGTATTGGAAAAGGGGTGTTAGGATGTCCACACCCTAACAATTGATTAGAACGACCATTTTAACCAAAGAAAATTGTGAAAACTCCCCTCATGGGCCCACGCACCTCCTCAAATCGTTTTACATTTTTTACCATGTTTTAATCATTGTTTGGTAAATATTAAAGGGTGTGGTGGTTAAAAATGATGATTGGTTTCCTTTAGATGTCATGGGCATTTGATTTCGTGTTTTAAAATTCTTTTCGAAAATCGCCGAAATCACAAAAACGTGGGGAATGATGGAAATCTTGAATTTTTGTTTTGTAGGTATATTCGGCAATCATGATTGAATGGAAAGAGTGGGAACACGAAATGGATGATTTAGCCACTATACGGAGTCCCCGTACGCGGGCCGCTTTGAGGGCCTGTGGCTTGCTTAAGTTTTTCAAACTGCAAAAAATGAAAAGTGAGGTTCTACTGCTTGAGCACATGATTGGTCTTTGGGACGTCACGGAACAGGGATTCAGTATTGGTACAAAGATCCTAACGATTGAGTTGGAAGATGTGTATTTTCTGACTGGCCTCTCGAAAAGAGGGGTCCCCATAGCTTTTACAGGGCAGAGGGCATTACCTGAGCAGGTGGACGTGTATCTGGCATGTCATTGTATTCCGGGAGCAAGGTTGGTAGGGGGCAGGATCCCCATCAAGGATATACGAGATCTACCTCTTCGATCTATATTATTTGCTATCACTAGCGTGACTGGTAGTACTAGTGCTCATTTGGCTTCGAGATCACAGGTGGCCTATGGTGTTCAGTGTTTAGAGCCAACACTGTTCAATTGGAGTGCAACGTTCCTTCGGAATGTGAAGGAACAAATTTCTTGGTGCAGGAACGGCCAAAAATATTTTGGCTATGGCTCATTCTTAGTCTCGTTTTTCTTAGAGCGCATCCCTCAGATGCAGCCTCAGATCGTACTGGTAGTATGACCAGTGGATGAGCCTCGGATGGAGAGGTGGACTAGCCTATCTCCGAGGCTAGTCTTGGAGTCAGAATTCTGCTTTACTGGTGATTTCTTTGCCTGGTTGAGGCGGCAGTACCTCTGGATCGAGGACTTCCTGTATGCCAATGTAGACTTCCATGGGAGTATGGACTTGATTTTGCCCGAGGAGGAAGATTGGGATGAGTCAGGTAAGAGACTAAGTCATACCTTGTATAGTTTTGTTTTTTAATTTTTTGATGTATATGTCTTTTTTTTGGGTATGTAAGAGAGTGTTAACAGATGTTTTGTCTTCAATGTGCAGACAAGGGAGTAGTGCGCCCAATGGATATACCAGTGCCAGGACGTGGTGGCGGCGCCCCAGTTGTAGTAGACCCAGTAGTACCGATGGCGGGCCTCCGGGAGGTTGAGAGGAACCTCCAGGGCCTTACGATGGGTATCCCTCCTTTATGGAGGGGGGACGTGCCTTTGCATCTGCAGCGACACACTGTAGGGGTGCCAGAGAATATCAATTCTCTGTTGAGGCATGTAGTACGTGCAGTAGTATGCTACTCACAGCACAACGTAGTGTGGGGAGATTAGAGTTTCCCCGAGATCATGTTTTTTGTATGCCTTGTCTGGCGATGTTGTATGGGTGGATGGACCCAATATTTTGTTCTCTTACAGACTTTTTGAT
>CBVK0100603769.1:0-16559 GCA_900067695.1 Picea abies | reverse complement strand
TACATTATCATACATATGAGCACCAACTCATAATGAGGCTACAACCTCTATTTTGCAAGCTTCTACTTGTTGAGAGCACCAACTCTCTGTTTTTTCTATCACCCACTAGAAAGAAGCTCCAACTCCCTAGTTTCTCTAGCACCAACTAGAAGGAAGCACCAACTCCCTGGTTTCTCTAGCACCAACTAGAAGTAAGCACCAACTCCCTGAGTGTTTCCAACACCAACTGGATGGAAGCACCAACTTCCAATCACACAGGCACCAACCTGTAAAATGGAGAACAAGAGTTCTCCCTTACACCACCCTACCACCCTGGTTTCTCTGGTTGCAACCAGATGGAAGCTACAACTCCCTGTGTTCAAGCACCCACTTGAACTTCTGAGGACAACACTCCTACCGAGCACCTCCCAACCTTCCTAAAATATTAATTCTTTGTTACTCAAACTTATTATAGTGATATAATGTTCAATCATGGCTTACCAGACACATCACTATTCTACTGCATTTTGTTACTCTGTCTGCCTCATTGCCTTCTTGCACACCTCACTTGCGCTGTCTGTTCTTCTTCCTTTTAAGCTCTGTGTTCCATACCCATTCACTGCACAAATCCTCTTCTATTCAATTCAACTGCTGCACTCTCCTTCTTCTTCACACATGAATCACCTTCACTAGCTACAATCACAGCAAACTCCAACAGCAACAACCACTGCATCTCTTCTCTGTACCATGTATTTATAGATTTTGTGCACCTTCTGCATGCAATGTTCACAATACCTCTGCATGCTGACTCTGTGCAGTTATCCTCCACCTCTTGAGTGCTTTGTCTAATCATCATCATGACTCTTCAGCTTCTCTGGTGGTTCACCCCGCGTCT
This sequence comes from Picea abies, assembly GCA_900067695.1. NCBI lineage: Eukaryota > Viridiplantae > Streptophyta > Pinopsida > Pinales > Pinaceae > Picea > Picea abies. Next base: position 15,685 of record CBVK0100603769.1, on the reverse strand, counting down.
TTAGCATCACTGTACGTTAGACTGAGATTCCTCAACCTCTCTGGTAGTTTGAGACTCTTCGTCTTCTCTATGATAGTCGAAATCACCTTCTCTATTTCAGTTATAGGCCTCAATGCTCATCAGCTATAAATCACCTCCACTGGCATCTTCATCCCTCTCAGAGACTCTTCACTACCTCTACCAGTCATCCTGTAGTGTCTTCAAGTCCTTTGGCAGAACCCATCAGTGGTTTCTGGCAGTTACACTGTATTGTGCTACAGTTGCCCTCTGATATTGATCAAATTCATCTGCATGGTTGGATTGAATCCATGGGGTCTTGCATTTATTTCGGAATTTCGACATTCATGTGGCCAAGTGTCTCGACACTTCATATTGTGATCTTTGAAGCTCTGATACAGAGCTTTTCTGTGCTAGCTCCTTCCTCTATATGACCATGGCTATGACCAAGAGCTTTCACAATTTCGCATTTCGTGAATCTGGAGATGAATCATCTCGACTCTCCAAGTTGCAATCTGTGAAGCTCCAAGATGGAGCTGAGATCAACGGTCCATGATCTCAATGATTCTACGATATAGATCTCATCGTGAATTCACATCTCACGATTCCTTTGATAAAGGTTCTTGTCACACCAAGTCGCGATAGGTGAGACTTTGAAAAGGAGCTTAGATCAACGGTCCACATCTTTTGGTGTATTGATGGTTAGGATCTTTTTTTGATCTTGCATCTCACTGATCCTTAGATGGAGGTGCTCATAAATCCAAGTTGCGATAGGCAAAACTCTGAGATTGAGCTTTATGGTGCTCTGATCTTTCGCCACGTGTCCTCTTGATCCAACGGTCCACAATTAAATTGTGAAATTGCATATCGCGATTTCAGCATTCTTGTTGTCAAGTGTTCTTGTCACTTCAAAGTCCCAATTCAAGAAAATCTGATAAGGAATTAAATCAACGGTCCATATCTGATCTTGACTCAACGGCTACGATTGAATTTCCATATCGCATATCGCGATTTTGGCATTTCTGTTGTACTATTTACTTGCCTCTCCATGTTGCGATCCTTGAAACTCTGCTGACGTCACACGTGGATTGACACGTGTTTAATACTACCATGTGTCACTCTGATTCATGACTTACATGTGCCTGAAGTGTTGAATCAGCCTAACACCTGTCATTACCTAGTTGTGCCACGTGTTCCTAGCTGACGTGGTCTGCTTTCGTGAGTTGGGTCGACAATCTAGATCACATCTTGATCTGATGGTTCAGGTTCAATTGGGATTTCACACATTGCAATTTTGGGGTTCCCGATGTCAATAAAATTTGACATGTCCAACTCTCGATCCCCAATGCCTCTCCATTGAGTGGAATCAACAGTCCAGATCAAAGCTTGATCTGATGGCTCAGATTAGATCATGATTTTTCATATCGGGAAATTAGGATTCCTGTTGCATTGTTTCTTTGACATTTCCAAAATGCGATCCTCGAGACTCCGATGTGCTCTTTACACACTAGGTGTCCTGGCTAGGCTCCTGGCCCATATGACCATTATCCCCATGATCACAGCCAAACCTCCTTGCACTTTTAAAGACCATGTAGGTTCTCCTTGATCCAACGGTGGTCAGACCCTGTGCTCAGACCTGATGGCTAAGACCTGTCCTTCTCTTTAGCACGGTCTTCTTGTCTATATTCAGATCTGACAGCCCTCGTTCTGTCGAGATTTCACCTTGGCTTTTCCTGATGGTAAACCTCGTGTAGTTCCTGTCCGATATGATGGCTGACGGGATTTCTGAATGAGATCCAATGACTATGGATCTCTGTCTTCCTTCTCTTCTATGAACTCCTGTATCTTGAGCTTTGTTGCACGTGTGCTCCTTAATGTTGTTCCTCCTGAGCTTTCACTTCTGAATCCCCAAGAGATTATTGGACTTTTGTGCCTCTGCTAAGTTTTCACATGCACACTCTGATCCTTCCATCTTCACTGTTGTACTTAAGCCATCATCACTACTGTACTTGCGATCAATGACAAGTCTACACTGCCTGTAAAACATGCCAACAATCCTTTGTACATTCTTCCTGTACCCATGCCATCTTCATTGTTGTACTTTCCATCAATGACAAGCATATGTTGCACGAGGTTTACCATGATTGGTTGTTCTGAAGTGGGATTTTTGTTTCCTCCTCATGGTTGTTATTACCTTTCATTTCTTAGAAATCTGAGTTGAAGTCTTCTTCTTTCAAAAGGTTGTCTAGCTTAGAGATGTCGTCAAGTAGCATCTCAGGGATAAGATTTAGAGGGTGTTCAATTTCAGTGATAGCGAAGTCTATAAAGTCTTCTACCATGTGTATGAAAACTTCATCAAGTGTATTGACCACTGGTCTACTTATTTGTTTTCTTCGAGGAAGTATCAGTGCTAAGGGAAACACACTAATCTCTTGGGTGTAGGCTCTTGTGAGTCTTCTAAACTAATTTAATTCCTTGTGAGGAAGAGCATAAGGTATTTTTGGGAATAATTGTTCTTCCTTGGGCTGGGGTGAGTTACCCACTTTGAGAGCACTCAGTGTGTGTGGGTTGTCTTGTGAATGACTAGCCATGCATGTGGGTTGTTATGAATCTGTAGGCTGTTTCAAATTCTATATAAAATATATATTCAGCCATTCATTCTCAGGCCCTCCTTCTAGCGCCAATTCTGTTGATGGGTCTTAAATTGTTTGATTCAATAGTAGGAACCAAACCCACCATCGAGGCCCAATTAGACTCTGCAGTGTCTAAAGATGGAATAGTTCTCCAGATCTTACGATTCGACCGAATTATCAAAGGTATTTGAGTTTTCTTGTGAAGACTCTTCCTTTAGTTATGACTATTATCTTTTGTATTTTCTCTTGGGTGGGACTGGTATGAGAGATGCAAGCCAGTATAAACTAACTTGACAACAAACATGATTAAGTTTTAATTACTGGGGAAGAGGCTAATCTTGGGATAACCTGCTGCTCAAACATGAATAAAATGATTATATACCACAGGCCTAGTAATAATACATCAACCATATGAGCATCCAATTATTGTCTGAGAAACTAATTATTAGAAAGAAAGAACATATGTAATAAGATAATGGCATGAAAAATAATTCATCTACCATAACCATTCATCACATAATAACACAATGATTCATCTTCATCATTAAATAAAAGAACATAAAAACATTTCACTAGATAACTTGACAATAGAATTAATTGCTCTTACTCATTACTACATCATTCATGAAACATGATAGGAGGCAGTTCTTCTCTAAGTCCAATCACATGCATTTGATGAAAATAGCTTTTCTTTGGTCCAAATGGACTTCTTGATTCATAGCATCTTCAAAATAATTCTTAACAACCAAAAAGAAATATTTCTTACAAAAACCATAGACCTTCCGCTAATTAGTCGATGTCTTTATTTATAATATACAATTTAACTGAAATTAACGGCTAAGTGTAGTTTAAGAAAAACAAAAATTTCCATGTGGTGTCATCTTCTAACAGTTTCTTTAACATTCAAACTGAGATATCTCTTGAAAAGTGTGCATTCTCTCATATTTGGACCAACTGATAAATAGTTCATCACAAGTTTGGGCCCATGGAAAACTGTGTTGTTCCATCAGATCCTCATATATCCCTCTAATGTCCATTGCATGCACCTACCACTTTAATAGACTGGATTTCAATTGTTGTAGCATGATTTAGGATTTGATTGGATGTTCTACAAATCATCACACTTTCCCTGGTCTTGCATCAGTCATCTTTGTGAGTTCTTCAGCCCATAGCAAATCTTGTTTGGCATGCTACTGAACTATGTCACTCAAGTCGACGAAGTTTCCAGAGGTACCAAACTTGGGGAGTCTGATATATTTCATTAATTTATTAATTGTATCCCATTGCTTCTTTCATCTGATCCACTTCTCTTGGATTTATTGGTGTGGGTACCGAGACATCTTAGCCCAGTAGTCAGCTGACCTCTTCATGCGATTAAGAATACTTTTTCCCACCATCTGAATGCCATGTTCTTCCTTGTCTCGGCCCTGCTAGACTGCTTCAATGTACTCGAGTCTTTCTACCACTTGTTTCACCATTTCATACCATCCATCATATCCTTGCATGTCATGAGTTCCATGAGAGTAGCTTCCTAAAACTCAACTATTTTTGTAGTTAACAGGTGTCTTTCTTTCTTGAATTCATTGTAAACTTCTTCGAACTCACTTTTCAGGTACAAAGCAGTTTGCATGGTGCCTTTATAGTATTCATTTATATGACATAAGTGTTCGAGCTCCTTCAGGGCGATGTCTCATTCATTTTCTTCTCTCTTGGCTCTATCTAAGATGGCATTCGAGAATTCCTTTCCAACCTCGAGAAGTTCATACATCTCGATGTCTACTGTGTTGATCAAGTTCTCCTCTATAGTAACCAATATGGAGTGATACAACATGATCCTTATTTTCTTTGGAGTCCTCTAAATGGTGAACTTTATGTTTTGATCATAAGATATCACATAGATATTTGTTACCTCATCTACTAGCTCTGGTATCTTCTAATCACCCCATGTGAGAATGTTTCCCAGGCTTCCATTTGTGTATACTTGTTCAGGATTTGGCTCTCAAACTTTCTCGTTGTTCCTCATAGGCTCAGCATCTACTTGTCACTCATCAGGGATTTGAGTATTGGGAAGAACAAAGATGTCAGGTATATACTCATTACTTACTTGCTCATTGACTGCAGAACCACTGATTTCCTTTTGCGGGGATTATTTCTTTGTCTCCTCTGGTTTGGGCTTGTCCTTCAAATCTTCTTCAGTCTCCGATGTATTGGGTCCCTTTGTTTCGAGGCCACTTTTAGCTTCTGTTTCCTTTTATGGGAACTCTTTTGTTTGAATTTTGGGCTCTGGGGAATAAATCTTCTCATGACCTTTTTCCTCTTCGACACGCACAGGGGTGTTGTGAGATGCCTCTGGGATTTCATCATCACTATATATATTTATAAACTTTCTCAAAGGATTAGGAGCACATTTTCCTACTGACACTATGCCTGTCTCTGGTCAAGTCATCCCACCTATTGATGGTATTGCCAGTGATGCGGTGGATTCTTGGCCATCCGACCCATTGATGTTACCAAGGTTTATGAAATTGGGGTCGCCTGGCTCAGTCGGACCTTATTCTTGGATATCAGTTGGAAGCCTAGGTGTTATGATGAGGTCACGATTATGCTACATATACTCCACTAGCAACTGGGCCTACTACCACATAAGTGCCCCCATCCCCTATTCAACTTGAACCTCAGAGGAATCCCTAATTTGTACTGGGTATTCATGATCATCTTGTGTCACTCTAGTGGCTTCTTGGGAGTCACCAACCACTTTCCATGGTTCCGATGCTATCGGCCCTTCTCGGGTCCTGAGAATTTCTTGAATTTTTTTCTCCAAGGATGCCACTTGCTCCTCCCAAATCATGGCCTTAAACCAAGTTGTTCTAGGTTCATACATCGTTGTTTCCACCTCATTTCATTTTTGAGGGTTTTCGATGAATATTTCATCTTCAAACTGGTCCTGGGCATATGACCAACATGATGATACCTATGATGCGTGTTTTAGGACCAGACCTTTGCGATTGTTCTTGTGAAAAAAATCAGTTTGGAATCATAATTCCAATTGACTTATCCCTTCTTGCTGATCATGCGTGGTGTCTTTGACCATGTAGAAGCCAATATCAAACCTATAATGTATGAATGCCTACTTCTTGTCCCTTACTGAAGTAGCATCATAACCTTGTAGATTGGTCTGATAGAAAATTTCCCCTAACACTAGTCAATCAGGGACATATATGGGTAACAAATGGGGTGCCCCTATGGCACTGAAGACCCTAATGTAAGTCTTGCGCTCATCTAGATACCACTGACCTACTTTCGATATAACCTTTTTTTCTTCATTCGACATCCTTGGGCACTCTTTATTGAACAACAAATAATAAATGTGTGCAATAAACAGGCCACAAATAAGAGAATAGGATTTGTTGTACCTATTTTCTCATAATATGCTGAAGTGTACATGGACTAGGAGCTCAAAGGACTTCCAGTTTAGGTTCATTCCAGAGAAAATGTTCTTGGCATAGATGACGTCCAACAGATACTATGTCATGTATAAGGAGAGGGTTTATCCCTCATTCAATGCTTGGGATTTTCATATGCAAGTGCTTAACTATTTGGAGATGATGGCACCCCAATTGAAGCTCATGCCTGAAATGGCTACTATATAAGCTATAGGCATCTAAGCCTCTAAAAACTGGGAGCAATCTTTCTCCCCATGCAACCTGCAGAGAAGCACCATCAGGTATATGTATGGTTCCTTTATATTGGCCATCAGATACCAGTCAGAAGTCCGATGCATGAAATTTTTTTCTTCCCTCCATCACGATGCCATGATTATGATTGTGTCATGTGCTACATAGAAACTTACAATGAAATGAGTATTCGGCTTTTCAACCATCTCCCTGAGCTTGTAGTAATTATGAACCTCTGATGGCTAGAAAACCTTGACGCACTCACCGTTATCATCATTAATCAAATACTTTTGTGGATCAGTGTGGTCAAGGAAACACCAAAGTCTAGCTTTCCACCATGTGCATATACTCCCTATGGATATTTGGGAGGACATCATCATCGAGTCTTCTTGTATCTAGATCGTTGTGTGGGGTATACTTGAGGGGTTCTTCCTTCTTTATTTTCTTAAACAATTCTTCCAAGTGAGGGAATGTTTTTTAGTCTGAATGATCACCTCTATGTCTCTGAAGGCTAGGAGCTAGATGAAGACCTTCTTCATGGCTGTCTTAATGATAGGCACTAGTTTTGGAGAGAACTATAATTTTCTTACAACTGCTAAGGAGGAGCCCTCCCTCGCTTATGGTTCTTGCAACTTTAGCACTCTTGGGGATTTCCTGGTGGTGGGTTTCTTTGGGGGCATTATTCCTACAATTAAAATGGTCTTTTAAACATGTATACAGAGTAGTGTTGGGTGGAAAGATATGAAATGAAGAATAAAAAACACCATAATCCGATACATACCTGTAATGATTTCTAATATTGTTGTTTAATAATCAGTAAAACTTGGAATCCTTCTCCATACTCTTAGCTTTGCTCTTCTGTGTGTTATGAACTCCTTGCTGCACATAATAGGATCATACACAATGACTTAAAAGAATATAACGAGAGAGATCCTATTAGTCGTATCGATCAGTGAATATGAATAATTAATGTAATTCAAAACAAACTACCATCAGATCTCTGCAAATAAATTCTAATTGGTTGACAAAAGAGGCATCGAGGGACATGCATTGTAGTGGCAGGATTAAATGGTCCCTTTTGATTTCCACATGAGATGGAAACTAATGCATGATCCATGAATTAAATAACATTTTAAATGTGTCATACCTTACATATATAAGGGATAAAAAGTCTCATCACATTACGTCTCCCTATTGTATAGATCGAGGATCAACTACTATGCTTGTGTATATCTCCATTGATATACTCCCGGTAAACACTTCCGACGTTGAAGCTATCAGGGATCGACAATCATGGAAATTTTAGGTGTGTATCTTCTTGGCAGGTTATCATATTCATAATTTCCCAATGCCAAAAACGTTTCAGGGGTCATCGATTGGCGATATTATTCCTCTACTCACGCAACTCTTCCTCTCTCATTTTTCTGCTGAAGCCGAATTGATTAGTCTTTGGTGATATCCTTAGTGAAGTTTATTCATGGAGACGAGAGACCTCCTTCTGCCGACTCCAATGAAATTTGGTGCTAGGCTATTTTGAACTTCTCAAGCAATTTCCGTCACTTTCAATCTTTCTCGATGCTGAATTTTCTAAGAGTGTTGGGGGAAACATTAGAATGTCAATTTATTAAGTAGTTGTTAAGTCCCTTTTAAAGTTAATACAATTATTTATACATTCAAGCTAACTTTAAACTATTCAAACACAAAAACATAAAAGATAAGCAGATGCAGTACTTTCATATTGAAGTGGAAACAGACAGTGCAAAGGATCAAGTCGTACCCAAAAAGTAGAAATGGACATAGAATTTTTAGGGTGTGTTCAGTACTCAACACAATATCATACCCTTTATTGCTTTGGTTATTAGCTCATAACCAACAAATCCATAATATTCTATTACATAACATCTATCCATTCAAAATCCAAGCATATTTTATAATTATTACAAGCGTCCAGCCTTTACCAGACCTAGTGGTATTTTATTTCCATTGATGCATTCAAATTATGCAACAATGTAATTTTATATAATAAACTCTAGCTGGGTAAATTATTACCTAAATTTCCCTTCAACAACTATGGAATATAAATAAATAAAATTCATGCATAGCTGTCATTAAAAAAATTTAATGCTACATGGTGTTAGAACTCTGTAAATTTTGTTTGGCTGATAGAAAAACAACATAGGTAACTATTTCAACCTACTTTAGTGTTGGAAGCTACCCTTCTCAGCTCAAAGAGGCCTCTTTGTGTTAGTTTATATTTCTTGGGTAATCAGTGGCTAGATTTAGTTTGTTTTGGTTTTCTTTTATAAATTCACTAACTAGGAAGGAGAAGGACACTCATGGCTATGGAGTTGAAATTTTGAAAGTGAATGAAAACAATGACTGGTTGAATGAACTCTCTAGAGGATAAAGTCTATATGAGGCAATGAATTTGAGTAGTAAATTGTATTTAAGAAAGGTGTAGGAGGAAAGAGAGAACACATAACTATATCAGAGCATTGTTGAAATGAATTCTGAATTAGCTAAGAGATATACACAGTTTAAATTGCTTAAGCTGAGAGCATCATAAGATGAATTCTAAGATTTGTAACTCTCTAATTTAAACAGAGGAAAATGATAATGGAATTGAATAATCATAGGAAATACATAAAAAGAAAGAAGACAACACTCATAACACCACCATTAGAATATTTTCATAGAGACTTCAGAAAAATCTTCTGCAGATATATTCAATCAAGCTTCAGAAAGTTACAAAAGTCCTTCTGCTATGAGGGAAGGTCCCTCTCTGGTTAATCCTCCTTTTAATTTATATTTTAATAATATATATAAATAAATTACATCCGTGGTTCAAAATGAATCATCTTCCCCATAATACCAAAAATAGACATTTGTTACAAAGGAGTAACGTACAAGACTGTACTCCTATTTTCTAGGGAATGTTATAACCAAAACTGACATATTTGAGATTTTATCTTTGAATGCCACATGTCTATATCGTTACAAAATTTTATAAAACATACCTAATTTAACTTGAAATTTATTTCAGATTAGCAGTTTCTTATTTCAAAATGTCAAGCCAAGCAGGTTGTTTTTCTCCAATGCTTGTAACCACTTCAGCTTTAACCTCTGTCTTTTGTCTCTTGCTCATTTCCCTCTTGAAATAATGCATGTGATTCTCATATGTGTATCCATTGATGATTAAATCCTTCATGTTGGTATTTAATATGACCTCTTTATCTATTCTTGACTCCTCTGCAAGCTTCATGTGACATTTCAATGCCAGTATTCGTGCAACAATATTTTCTTTCTTCTTGACTGATAAATTTGTCATATTATTTGAATATCCTAATACAATGGAGGCCCCTTGGTATGTCTTATTCATTATCTCTAGTTTTCTGGAAATCATGAGCTTATCTCCCTTAGATGTAAAGGAATTAGAAAGATGATTCAGTTTGTGAGGACCCCATTCAGGAATGAAATGTTAATCACCCAAAACAAGGTAATGTTATCCATGTTTTGAATGACAGGAATTATTGAGTGACAATTATAGGTTACTGACGAAAGTACTAGAAAGGACTATGGATTATCAAGCTTGTCTTATCAATTTCAAATGATGAGCCTTCAAATCAATTTTATGGTAGCACTTAGTCGACACCACACGAATGAAAAGTACTTGAACAATTTTCATGAGGTGATTTGACGAGCCATCAACTTTCCCTTTGCAAATGTGATCCTTGGATATGATATACATCTAATAATTTTCTAACATGTGACATCAGGGTGGACTTGGGTGGTTTCAAACTTACCTTCTTCCCCCCCCCATATGTATCTGGTGGTGCCATGTGCCCTTGAAATGAAATTGTGGTATTTTTATCGACCTACTTCCAAGAGATTAACTGGCACACTATTTTTCCACTCAATATGTCCTGCGATCATCGATCAATAGATCCCACAATCCATGACCCATTGGGTCTTATTTACTTCTCCTTTCTTCTATATTTAGCCCCATCCGCTAGATATGGCCTTGTCCACTAATCTATCGCTCCTCCATACCGACTTAGCCTCCTGCTAATTCCTAAGGCTGGGACTCCATATGAAAATTTTTCAGTGATAACATGGGCTCCAATTGGGGATGTTATCTTCCCTGTGAGGTAGGAAAGAATAGTAGACCCCGTGCCTCATCCATTGGAGGGTGTCTCATAATAGGTGTGTGTAATTCTCTAACCTAGAGACTAAACTTTGGATATATTGCTAAAATATTATTGAATACTTTATTCAGGATCCAAATTTGAAAATTCTTGATCATCAAGATTATTCACACCTGCCTACCCTAATAGTTGAAATGAGCTTCCAATTAGATGAAATCATAATGCCAATGTAACCATGCAATCATCTTATCTAATGCTATGTTCCTCTACACATACTTGTTCCAAAATATTCTCACCAACAACTCCTTTGGGAAGTTAGATATGAATTTGATTTATAGGTTTTCAACAATATTGGGATTGTTTATTGTTTCTAGAAAAATTGCAAATCGATCTTTTAACACATGCATAAGTCCAAAACTATATCTCACTTATTCCACTCTATTATGGTTTTCATGTGATTCACCCTGTCAATTTCCATCAAGAGGCTGATAGATCTGTTGAGATGGATGGAAGTAAAAACCTCCTGAATCAAAAGACAGTACTGGCTGAAGAAAAAACTTTGGTGTAAAGCAATCTAATACCTACATTCATTCATCATTATCTCCACCTTTGAGCTTGCAATCCATCTTAAGCCTTAAATCCTGATTGTTAAAAATTTCCTTATAACATGCCATAGGTTCATACAAATTCTAAAGAAACATTTCTTCTTGATGAACAAACATAGAAATACCAACCTTTTTCGTAAGTGTTTGTTGTTTATGCTCTATTTTTTCTGTTCTGGGAACATTTTCAAATGAAATGGTAGTAATGAGTTTGTCCACTTTTCCATGCATATCAACAAAAAAATCTTCGGATATGAAAGCCAAATTATATGTACCAAGACTATCCTCTTGTTCATAAAACAATTCTGGTTCAGTTTTATTAACCTTCTAGAAGTTTGTTTGAGGGATGTTGCTTTGTCTTACCAATGACTGAGGAGGAGTGAGTTCATGTTCATAATATTCTTTCAAATGTGGAAATGTAACAACATGGAACTATTCTACATTCTAGAGTCCCCATGGATGTATTTTCAAAGACATGATTTTTAAATAAATCAAATAAAACAATTGCTTCTTCATCATCTCTCTGTATTTTTGATTGAAAAGTGACATACACTTTTTTATTGCTTTCCTGAAACTCTATGTCATTTTTTCATTCACTGTTTGAAATCTCTAAAAATGTAGTTTCAAAATCCTCAACCATGTCTAAGTCACTTCGAAATTTAACAATCACCTCATTCATAGGGAAAGAAAGACAACTTTGAAACACTTTGTCTCATTGGAAATCTTGTTGCAAATATTTATTAAGTTCGGGAGAAGGAAAATGAACTTTAATAACAATTTATTGATCAACATCGTCTTCATTTTCAAGATGGTAGTTGAGCATGTGATGCTAATCTGGACAGAAATAACCTTCCATGTAATCAACCACATGATCATTTAATGCATATGAAGGTTGTTGATCTTCCTCATTGATAACAATTTTCCCATGTAAAGTAGTTCCTTTGTAGTAAGATTTTACTACTTCCTCTATTATTTCGTTATTTTCTTTCAATAATTCAAAGGATGAAAAACATAATGGAATATGGTTTTCATTTGCAGGTCCACTGTATTATAAATATTCAACATTATATTTGGAACATTATATACATCTTTCTTCAACAATTTGAAAGAAGAAAAACACAATGGAAAGGTCCCTTCAACTGATTCAAAATCATCTTGATTTTCTTTACTTCTATCACATGCACATTTTTCCATTTCTCTAGGCTACTAAATACACTTCTTTTCAGATTCCTCTATGACCAATGGCTGCAATTCCTTGTCAAATTGTCTCGGTGGATCAATGTGATTTGGAAGCAACATATTTTCCTTTGTTTCAATGATGATCTTATCATTTTCTTTCAACAATTTAAGTGAAGAAATGCATAAAGGTAAAGAATTTCCTTCATGTTTTTTAATACCCTCTTCTCTATAACTGTGATATGTAATATGATTGCTCTCAGTATATTGTTGAAAAGGAACATTTTCTCATAGAGGAAATGTAGTTGGTTGTCCAGGGAGGTCATTATTGTAATCACCATCATATTCATCATATATAGGCAACTCAACAACATATGCAATATTGTCTAACAAGAAAGATCTTGGGGTGTTAACTGACTCTTCAACAGATTGATCTGCACACTCATATTTTTGGTTGTCTACATATGAATACATGAAACAATCCAATCCATGCTTGTCGTGGGGTGAGTCAAAGGATACATATGCACCTTCTTTTTCAACAAGTGGGATATAATCCTTTGTAAAATCATTTTCATTTATAACTTCAAGAGGACCTATGATATCATCAGTTTTATGATCAAGATTCCAGTCAAATCTTCCCTGTTGATATTCATTCTCATGTCCTTGAACACCCAATTCTTCACTTTGAATCTTTTCACATGGGAGGATATTGTGTTGAATCTCCTAAGCATCATTGAACATTTGTTGTAAAGTCTTAGGTATTCTTTCCTTCAGGAGGAAGGACAACTCTGGGTGTAGGGTAGTGGTATACTGAAGCATGGAAGTAGCTTCAGTGGGTTGAATTTATTTAGGAAAATCATAATAAACACTAGAGAAACTTCGATTGAAAGTGGAAATAGTCTCATTTCTTTGTTCTTTCAATGAATAAAATTCTATAAGCTCCAAGTCTAGAGATTTTTTCTTACCCCAAAACTTCAAAAAAACATTCTTCAATTATTCCCATGATCTAATGGTCTCTAGATTCAATTTTTTAAACCATTCTTTGGTATCTCCTTTCAAGAATTGAGAGAAATCCCTTATACAAACATCGTCATGGTCAATCTCAAAAAAGTCTATAAAATTATCAAACCCTTGGATGTGTTTTTTAGCTGTGATGGCACCAAGTTGTCCATCAAACACAAGTAAGTATTCATAGTGTTTTGGAGGAAAATAATAAAGCATTTTGGGAAATTTTAAGGGTCTTTATCTGTGCTAGGTCTTGGAAGGTGTTGGATCAAGTATAGGAGATGAAACGTCATCCTTGGTTTGATGAGTCTTATAAACTTGGTTGTGTTTATCATGTGGATCAAATGGGAAATTTTGATCAAAATCAGTAATAAAGTAAGGAGATATTTGTATAATATTAAGAGGAGGATATACAATTTTAGGATTATCATGATCATAACTTACATATAGTAAATGAAGAAAAACTAGTTTAGCATGTTCAAGAAAGTACCAGAGATAGTTTACAACAAACAATATAATGTCTTGGAAGAAACCCAATATTAAATAATGTTTTTCTTCCATGAATCCTTTTCATACCTTTGTCAAAGGACCTTATCTTCATCTAGTGGAATCTCCAATGATGTTTCAAAAGATGGATTCTTCATCGAGCGTGGAGTTGCTAGTGAAAATATAAATTTCTAGATTCTTCCATGAGTGGAATCACCTCGAAACTGATTTTTGATATGTGGGGTCACCAGACAAGGAATATAGTCAATCTACGCATAAGTGTCTATTTCTCTTCAAACCTTAGAGCTCAACCATGTCATTCTTTCTCAGGGAAAAATTTTTATTTCATCCCCAACAATGGTGCTAGAATGTTAGCACTCTGTAAATTTTGTCTGGCTGATAGAAAAATGACATAGGTAACTATTTCATCCTACTTTAGAGCTACATGCTAGCTTGCTTATCTCAGATAGGTTTCTCTCGTGTCACTTGATATTTCTTGGGTAATCAGTGCCTAGATTTAGTGTTTTTGTTTTTCTTTTATAAATTTACTTGATAGGAAGGAGAAGGACACTCAGGGATATGGAGGCGAAATTCTGAAAGTGAATGAAAACAATGACTAGATGAATGAAATCTCTAGACGATAAAGGTTATATGAGGCAATGAATTTGAGTAGTAAATTGTATTTAAGAAAGGTGTAGGAGGAAACAGAGAACACATAGTTCTATATCAGAGCATTGCTGAAATGAATTATGAATTAGTTAAGAAGAAATATACACAATTTAAACTTTATAAGCCGAGATCATCATAAGATGAATTCTGAGATTTTTGACTCTCCAATTAAAAGAGATGAAATTGTTAATGAAATTGAATAATCATAAGAAATGCATACAATGAAAGAAGGTGAAACTCATATCACCACCAGTAGAATATTTTCATAGAGACTTCATAAAAATATTCTGTAGATATATACAAATCAAGCTTCAGAACATTACAAAATTCCTCCTGCTATGAGGGAAGGAACCTCTCTGGTCAGTCCTCCTTTTCATTTATCGTTTAATAATATATATAGATAAATTACACTCGGGGTTCAAAATGAATCATCTTCCCCATAATACCAAGAATAGACATCAGTTACAAAGAAGGAGTAACGTACAACATTGTACTCCTATTTTCTAGGGGACGTTATAACCAAAACTGACATATTTGATATTTTTTCTTTGAATTCCACGTGCCTATATCGTTACAAATTTTTCTGAAACATACTTAATTTAGCCTGAAATTTATTTCAGGTTATAAATTTGTTCTTTCTTAGTGTCAAGCCAAGCAAGTTGGTTTTCTCTAATTCTTTCAACCACTTCATCTTTAACCTCTGTCTTTTTTCTCTTGCTCCATTTCTTCTTGACAACTTGTGTGTGATTCTCATCTGCGTATCCATTTATGATGAAATATTTCATGATGGGATTTATTCTAACCTCTTTATTTGTGCATGGCTCCTCTACAGGTTTTGTGTGAAATTTACATGCCATTATTCATGTGACAAACTTTTATTTCTTCTTTACTGATAAATTTGTCATATTATTTGAATATCCCGATACACTGGAGGCCCCTTGGTCCATCTTATCCCTTCACTCTAGTTTTTTAGAAAGAACGAGCTTATCTCCATTAGCTATACAATAATTAGAAAGATGATTTGGTTTATCAGAACCCCTTTCAATAATGAAATGTTAATCACTCAAAACATAGTAATCTCATCCATGTTTTGAATGGAAGTCATGACTAAGTTCCAATCATAGGTTACTGAAGAAATTTCTAGCAAGGACTATGGATTATCAATTTCAAATGATGAGCCTTCTAATTAGTTTTATGGTGGTGATTAACCAACGTTACATAGCCAAAAAGTGCCCAAACAATTGTCCCGATGTGATTTGACGGGTTGCCAACTTTCCCTTTCCACATCTGTGATATAT
>CBVK0100603768.1:0-16560 GCA_900067695.1 Picea abies | reverse complement strand
AGCCTTGACTCAAGCTCCTTAACCTTTCCTACAAACCGTGCGATAACAGTTCCTATGTGGAACTCACCTATATAAATGTGTAGATCATAGCTAATTGTCTGTGGTTGATTAATACTTTGTACTTGCTTAGCTTTGATTTAAATTGTTGCCTGTAGTTGAATTTTGCTATAAATGAAGAGTCACAATAGCTCTGAAATGTCCACCGTCCAATTCCCCTGGAAGTCTGAGATCGATGGATGTGGAAATTTATCTGTTGCAATTACTTAGGGAGTTTCTAATTCAATATAATCTAGTTGTTGGGTGTTTTCTCTTTCCTCAAAATAGACCATTCATTCTCTAAGTCAAAATTTCTTCCCCCTGATGGATTTATTTTTCCTTGGGTTGATTTCCTTGTTTTTGTAATTGTTAGGACGAATTTAAACATTGTTGGGCGAATTTACATTATGTAGGTCATTTTTAAATGTGACTGGGCATTTTAAATGTCATGGTGGGTCATTTTCCCTTAACTAGATGTTTTACAATGTACCTAGGTGTCTCATCTTGTGCCCAGACGTTTTAATTAGCTACATGGCCGATTTGTCTTCTCACTGGGTCGATTTATTTTCACCCGCGGGTCTTACGGGCTTTATGATGACCGTACACATATGTGGGAAGCATGAGAAGGTTGCTTGTCGACTTCAGTGCAAATTGACACATATGTGGGAAGCATGAGAAGGTTGCTTGTCGACTTCAGTGCAAATTGGACGAGCCATTATTCCCTCTAGGCGATTTTATTATTAACCGGTTAATTCATTTCCTTTTCTAGCTGACACAATTTCATCTATGGGTGATTTCCCTTCCACTTGGTCGACTAGACACTTCTTACATGATTCCTCCAGTTGTCTATCAACTCGACATGCTTGGTCAAATCCCTCACCTGAATTGACTACCTTGGTCGACTTCCAGTTATCTGGTCAACTTGCATCTATGCTTGGTCGATTGCTTGGGGCTAGGTCAACGCAATTCTCAGAAGGACATCCTCTCTCTCTCTCTCTCTCTCTCTCTCTCCATGTTGGTTTCCATCAAAGTTACTACCTCTAGGATTTCCTTGGTTGGAGTTTTGGGACTGTACTCTCAAGTATTTGTAGGAATCTTGCTCATGTACTAGATTGTGAGTGTTTGCGTGTTGAGTGTATGCATGCCAGAAATCAAAGTAATGTTTTCCATATACTATTGGTTTCTAATTGGACATGGTTTCCCTGTCTTAGAGAATTTTGGTTCATCCATTGAAGTGTTAACACAAGGTCAAGTTATTACATCCAAAGCAGGAGAATGAGATAGAAACTAGCACAACTAGTCCATTGAGGGATGTTTCACCAAATAAACCTTCACTAGAGGATGATTAGGGGAAATGATTATCACAGGGTTCAAAATTCTGCTAAGATATAACGTCAATTCGTTTAGTGGAGAATTCAACTTGAGAAGGGGAGAACATGACCAACCTAGAATTATATTGGTCAAAAACTAAAATCGACTTATCTTTGAGTTAAGTCGATTGAGAAAACGAGAAATTGACTTTCAACTAAAGAAGTATTTTCCATAGCATGTTATCTAGTTTCTCATGTGCAGATTACAAAGAGAAAGTAGTCAGCCAATCCAGAGCAGAAGTTGCATCAAAAATAAGCCTTGCAGCAATTAGAAGTACAAAGATCCTAGTACAAAACAAAAACATAGAGGCCTGGTAACCTCTAGAAGACAGAGCTCTTATATAAGTCAAAAGGACAAAGCTCAGAGTAAACTTTCCACATAGTATCTGTGTTTGTGAAGCGAGTGGGATTTTTACTTTTCCAAATTAGGAAATACAATCAAAAACATTTCCCCACTTCTTTTCTTGACTTCAGACATTTTTACAATTTTTGGTTTTTTTACCTTAGCCAATTATTTGTTGACTTTTCACCGACTTGGACTCCTCATTGACAATGACCTATCAAAACTTGTCCAATTGAGTTGAAACTTGGTCCAAGGGTGTACGGGGTCATAATACATTTGATTCGAGTACTCACACCCCTATACAAAATCCACAAGGACCAAATTTTTATATTTTTCATAAAAAATAATTAAAATTTCCAATTTACGGAAAAATTTAATTATTAAAATATCCTATCAAAATTTAACGAAATTCCGCAAGACTCTAGTGGATGTCCAGCATGGTCATTTACAACACTTCTAAACCTTATTTACCCATTGGGCTCGATCATTAGAACGCCTTTCACCACTTTGGAAGATTATCTGAGTGAAAAACTCAAGGGTTATTAAAATCGCCCGTAAGCAAGATTAATTACCTGGGAAAAAAAAACACTCGATGAAAGGACTTCCCTAATGATAAAGTACTAAGAAACTAACCAAAAATTGATACATGTTAACATATTACATTATTATCCCACGTAAGGGAGTGGACATTCCGTGTACATAGAAAGATGTGCTGGGGGCAAAACTGTCCTGCTGAGCCATCAGTCTTCAAACATGTTGTACCACAAGGTACATATCTTCATGGTACATGACGTTGACCCCTATTCGAAATAGGTGGTCAACACTCTCCAAGGCAAACTAAACTAGCTAGGAAAAAACCCTAGGAGGGTGTAAACCCTTCTACTCCTCCTAGTATTCCTTTATGCAACAAGTTGTTTCAAGACAAAATGATGGGCTTAGTGGGGTTATATACCCTTATACTCCCCAAAATCTTAGCAAATTAACCTTGCAACCAAGAAAACAAACAATAACAAGAGAAATTCCTTACCTAGTCCAAGCATTAACAACATAAACCTCATTTTATGTAATGTCCCCCACCTCTTGATGAAGAGGTTGTGAGAGACTTATCAGTCTAGTTGTTCCCACTAGACTATAGTCTCATGTATCATGGGGATTGTTATCGCACAATTGGTACTTTCCCAAAAGCCCAAGGCAAGTGGATACAAAATTGGCGTAACTGGGAATGACCTATCATTATCACCTTAATAGGAAATCCCTTTCTATTTAGAAGTATGTTGCAGTACCCCAGGGGAGATGTCCCCAGTGACCTGGAGGTTTGAGAAGGCTAAGGAAAATGACACAAGGAAATCATTACCCTCTCATAGATCACTCAAGTTAAAAGGTTCTTTAAGTCTTATTGAAGATGCAACAAATAAATAATATTGTGTACCTGCCCAGAACAAGACAACAAGACAAAAGGGACACTTTCCAAGTACCAAAATGATATTAGTGCTTCATAAGACAATGAACACTTAAGAAATGTACTAGCTGATATAAAATTGCAGCAGTGTAACAGTTTATAACAGCAATAAGAAATTTGCAACAGTCACAAGATTTATGCTCTAAAATGCTTGAATAAAGACTTGAAATAATAGCTTTAACTAGGCAATTTGATAATATATAGTCACAAGCAGTTTTAGCAACATCAAGCTAGCATAACATGTCACTTTTAGGGTTAATTTGTTGTTGTTAGATGGCTGTAACAATTTTTTGCAACAACAAGAAGTAGGTTAATGATTTAGGCTAATCTAAGGTTAGTAGAAGTTAGTAGGTATTCAAGAGCAGAGGTTCTGAAAATTGTTTGATCAATCAACACTTGTAAATGGTAGACTAGTGTCTTTCTAGGGTAATGGAGTCAATGATGGCAGCAGCAAGTCTTAGAGGAAAATAACAATGATAATGTTTAGTCAAAGGGGATGGACAGGATAAGAGAGATGTTGGTAGCCCAAGGCCTCAAAAACCAACTCCTAGAGATAATTACTAGGTAGTAACAAAAGTTAGGCCCTAGCAATTTCTCTTTTCCCTAGACAAATTGAAATAAAATATGCAATGGGAAAGGAAGTAGGAGACTAGAGTGCTACAATGGTAGTGCTCTAGTATCTACTTCTAGATAGGTGTCTTTCAAGAAATTTTAGCAAGTGGAAAACTATAGAGAAAAAAATAGTAACATATGTCTTTCTCCTAGGGTTTCAAGCAAGCAATTTCATAATCTTAGACATGAAACAAGTAAATTAACCATAAGCATTCATTCACAATAAAGAAATGCAGATTTTCCACTTACTTCACCAAGTATAATCAAGCATAAACCCTAGTTGAAGATCCTCCACATGAAAATTTTCCAAAATACACCAAGAGTTGCCTCCTCCAAGAAGTGCGCACCACTAGATTTCAGCCAATCACCCTTAAAGAGGGCCGAATTTCAGACCACCACTTGTGTGATGAGTGAATGATGAAAAAATGAGAGTTTTATCTCTCTATTTATACAATAATTATGACCTTTAATTAATTTTAGGTCATGAAAAGGCCGACATGGCCAAATTACATAAAAAATCCAGTTTTTACATAAATTAAAATAATCAAACCCTAAAATCATCTTTAGAGGTGACACAGAGCCTCTTGGGTGAAACTTTGGGCCTCATCTGAAAATCTTTAGGCTTCCCAAGCCCCTAGATGATGCCACACGTGCCAATTAGTACATAACTACCTCCAAAATGCCAATCCTGATGTTGGGTGACATCTAGGGTCACAATGGTGACATCGTGGGCCTCCCAAGGCCAACGTCTAAGTGGAAGAGCAAGACCCCCATCGGTTTAGGTCTACCAAAGTGTCTCCGGTGAAATGTCCTTCCTTTTCCCTGGTGCAATTCTATGACATCTCTCTGGTCGTGGCTGGGGTCACAACATCCATCTGTGGGTTTTCAGCCCCATGGAGGTCCAAGATAATCATCTCCCCATATCTACCTGCCCATTGGGCATGGTCCTGCAGCAACAACAAGTACGCCCTCCATGGGCTCATAATTCACAAGGATCATAGCAATGTCAATCACACCCAATAATCAAATTACCCAAACATGTGCATCAAACCCCCCTTTACCCGGACAAATGGTCAATGACGTTATGCAGTTTAACAAGTCAGGTTTGGAGAGGGTCTCAGGATGTCCTATTGGGCTAATCCAGCTGAAGTTTGAGGTGTTTCCCAGGTGAGAGCCAATCTAGGTCATGTAAGTGTGTAAAATGGTGTAGGGGAAGTGTTTGGGCAGAGGGTGAAGTGATAACAGGGAAATGTAGGTCTTGCCCGTGGGTGCCTTTGTAGAGGGCGAGCTTCACCTTATCATGGATGCCATTGTTTCCTAGCCCATTCAATGCCTTTTATTCCTAGTCTTATTTTTTTTTCTTTTCAACGGAAAAGATGGGGGACATTGTCTTGGCATGGTGACCAGAGGTGACAACGTTACCCACAAGCACTTCACGAAAATGAGAAGGATGGCTTGTGATGAGACCCCATTTCTCTTGGCTATGCCACCAAGAGCCACTACCCTAGTTTTGTGACCAAATAGATGGTAGTGTCATACCGCTAGATGCCCATGGACCTAATAGGTCGGCTCATGATGAGACCTCCCATCCACCAACTAGACCTTGAGTTTTATTTTATCTTATGGGTCCCCTTTTCTTACTGAGAAGCCTTTTATTGCTTTCTCGAAAATCCCTGGCGAAGCATCTCAAAGGTTTTATTTTGTCTTTTAACTCTTGCCAACTACTTTTACCCTCTTGGCCTTTAGCCCATTCTTCCCACAAGGCAAGGTACAACCTTTCCTAGTGTGGCAAACCCAATGCCCGAACCAAGGTAGGGGAAGATGAGAGGGATAATGATGAAAAGTCGTAAGTATGGAAGGAATGGATGATGACCTTTCATAGACCAACCCAGTGGCGACTCATCCTAAAGGGAACCAACTTACTAGGTCATTCTGTCACCCCCCAAGTATGAACAAGTTAAAGAGCATAATTTACAAGCAAACGTTATGAAATAAAGGAGAGTTCGGTGCTGTTAATATTATGGTAGCTGCAGGAGGTATTTACCTCCACGTGTAAATCTGACGAGAATAGAATATTCTGAGAAGCAAGAAGAAACCCTAATGAGTTGGCTAGTAACCCTAGTAGACTAGTTGGCTCAAGAGGATAATTGGTATTAGGTTATTATCCTACAAGAAAAGAAGTCGGCCAGAAGAAATATTATATACCAAGTAAATAGACACCTAGAATGAGAAATCGGCCCAGGCAGTTAGCCAGAATTAGTATAAATATATGAGGCCAGTATTCATTCTAGTAGGCATTCTCAGAATTGCAGAGCAACACTTGTGCGCACTGCAATTGCCTAGTTTGTGCGCAAGTTTGGAGGAGATCTGTCGTTGCAGCTGTTGCAGCTAGTAGATTGCGTTTTGGCTTGGACTATCTCTTGGTCATGGTTTGGACTTGTTATCGCACAGTTTGTAGATAGGAAGAAAGGCTATAAAGTAGAGGGCCAAACTAGCATAACAGGAACCTATCCCACCCAATGTCACCACGATGGGAAGGTTCTTTCTTTTTAGGGAGGTGAGGCCCAGGGGAGACGTCCCTGGTGACCTGGGGTTTTGAAGAGGCTAAAGGATAATCAGACAATGACAAGTTTCCCCCTTCACAGATCACCACCGAAACAAATAGTCCGGCTTATAACCAACAAAGATAACCAAGTAGAATCCCTGCCCGAGAATAAAGCAACAATAAAATGATATATGCAGGCTTTGGTTAGTACTTCATATATATCAAAGACTATCTGATATTCAATACAAGCAATTTGAAAGTAAATGTTGACGAAGTCAATGTTTACACAATAGCACTGAAAGATAATGTCACTTCACCAAAAAATACTAGAATGATATGGCATTCGATGTAATAAATCAATACTTGACTTAATTAATGCCTTTAACTACCATTCAATTGCTCATAAAGTAAAACGTTGCTGTATTAAGATGTAATAACCAAGGATGACGTCAGCAACTTAGGTTTAGTAGGGCTAGCTAGAGCTAGGGTTAATGTAGTTAGGGTTTAAAATTCAAAGAGTTTGAGAGTTGTTTGACCAATTTCACTTCAACGTTGGAGGACTTCTAGATCAGTGCCTTAGGGTTTAATGGAGTCAAGAGTGAAGGACGCACAGGTTGAAGGAGGATGGCTAAAGACTGGAGGGAAGAGCTCTGAAGTGTTGCTATGGCAGGGCCTCAAGGACAAAACCCTAGGGGAGAGAGGCTCACTCCGGTGTTGCTATGGCAAGGCCTCGTGCTCTCTCCTCCTTCCTTGGATGGAAAAAACGACTAGCATGAAAGATAATGTCAAGACAAGAGAGTCAAATGAGGGAGAGTGTTGCTACAACAAGGCTCTATCATCAAACCCTAGAAGAAAACGACCCTAAGTGTAGATAACCTAGGCCTGGGACGTCTTCTCCTTCTTGAGCTCAAACAGGTACGGCTAGAAAAGGGGGAGAAGGAGAAAGGAGTGTAGCTACGGCTAGGCTCTCTTTTTCCTCTTCAATGGCTGAAAATCTCTCTATCATGGGACATGAGACAAGGACCTACTTGTGTGCTTGTCACCTAGGGTTTTTGTTCAGCAATAATCATAAATACATGCAAGAAATTAAACTACAACCATTCATTCAAGAAGTTTTGCAGAAAAATACTTACAATTCACCAAGAAATAAATGTGCAAACCCTAGTTGTAACACCTTCCTTCAAGAGAGAAGCCAAAATATGCCAAAATAACCTTCCTTCAACAAGTGCGCATCACCCAATTATCCAATAACCCAAGATAGGGCACTAATTTCAGACCTCAATAATGAGTGAATGAGTTGTGATGTTAAAATGAGAGTGAAAATCTCTCATTTATACAAAACCTTGACCTAAATTTATATTTTAGGTCAGGTAAAAGGCTGACAAGGCCAAATTATCAAAATCATAATGTTTTACATTAAATTGTCAAATTAAAACCCTAATTGAGCTATAAAGAGATAAGAAGCCCCTCCAAGGGAGGCGTTAGCCCCTTCTAGGGAAAATGGGGCATCCTGGAGCAAAATGTTAGCCCTCCTTGGGCTTCTCCAACCTGCCACACGTGCCAATACTGCCCAGTCTGCCTCCCAAAAAGTCCATACTGTTGGATGACATCATGGCTATGATGGGTGATGTCCCAGGCCTTCCAAGGCCAACGTTCCACTAAAAAAGGGAAAATCCCCCTAGGTCAAGCTTTGTCGGGGTGCCTCTGGTGAAACGTCCTCTTCTTCTCCGGTGCAAGACACCGATCCATCTTTGTCTCATCTCTGCCCCATGGTGAGGTCTCATCATCCATCTGATGGGCTCTTCAGCCCCATGGAGGTCCGAACTGATCATCTCCCCATGTGTACTGGTACAAATGGTACCTATCCATCGGGTATGGTCTTGCACATCAAAGGCTACGCCCTCCATGGGATCATCAGTCACAGGGATCATAGCAATGTCAATCACATTTCATCATTAATATTATTAAACACATGCATAAAATCCCTAATACATCAATCAATAGCTCAAAGACGTTACAAAAGCCTAAAATACAAGTCCGGGGAAAAGGACAAGGTTTCCTATTGGGCTAGTGTCCATAGAAAAAGGAAAGTTCCCAGAGAGACCTCATCCAAGCCATGTAAGTGGATGATGTGGTCAGGGGATGTCCAAGCATGTGGGTGCAATAAGGGCCAAGGATGCAACGTGTTACCTGTGGGTGCCTTTGTAGAAGGTGAGTTGTCCCTGTCATGGATGCATTTTTTCCAAGCCCATTCTTGCCTTTATTCTATTTATTCTTTTATTTGTTTTTTTGTCCAAGAGCTAACCAGGGGACACTGCCTTGGCATGGTGACCAGAGCTGACAACGTTACCCACAAGTACTTTCGCAGAAATGAGAAGGCTAGCTCATGATGAGACCCCCTTTCCCTTGGCCATGCAACCAAGAGTCACTGCCCTGGCATGGTAACCAGATGATGGCAATGTTATACTGCTAGGTGCTCATGGACCTAATAGGCTGGCTCATGACGAGACCCCCTATCCTCTGACTAGGTCTTGTTTTATTATTTTTCTGGGTCCCTCTTGTGTCTTGCTGAGAAGCTTTGTATTGGTTTCTCGGGAATCCTTGGGTGAAGCATATCGATGTTTATTCTTAGGCTTTTATCTTTTACCATCTTGCTTTTACCTTCTGGGACTTTAGCCCCTTCTTCTCACGAGGTAAGGTGCAGTCCTGAAAATAGGTCAACCCAATGCCCGGACAAGGGGAATGGGATAGATGAGTGAGAAACAAGATGTAAAAGTGGTAGAATGATGGGAGCGGACGATGGTTTTTCAGAAATCCACCAGTGGCAAACCAAAACCTACAGACACAAGCTTGTTAGGGCACCCTGTCAATCCCCCCAAACATGGTCAAGTGGGCAAATGTAAGATCCAAGCAGTTGTTAGAGATAAAAGGAATCAGATGCATATATTCAAAGGTTTCAATGATCAAAAGTGACACATACCATGATACCTGGACCAATTACCTCATGGAGCAAGAACCTCTTCTGATACAGGACCAAGCCGATGGTGATGGATGTTGCTACTGCTGACAAGACAAAGACAATGGAAGAAGAAAAGGTGGGCCCTCCAGGGCCATACTCAGGTCAATCCTGCTCTTGGTACTTCATGTCTAGGACCTGTGGGCCTCGAGACATGATCTCCTAGTTATCCCTAAAAAGTGGGGATAACATCTAGCTCCAACTCGAGGACATGTGCTCACCGTAGAGCGTGTTAACGCTCTGTAAATTCCCAAAGGTTGTCAGGGTAGAAGAAATTTACAAGAGGTAACTTTATCCAACCACTTCGAAACTGGAATCTAGCCCTACCAGTTTCAAAGAGGGATCTTTCTATATGATTTAGCTATATTTTAATTTTAAGATATTAGGCTAGTTATATAAAATAAGATTGACTGGTTTGTTGTTTTTGTTAAGTTGGCTGAAGGGGTTTTACACATCCATTGGGCTATGGGGTCTATATTATAAAGATAGAAATCTAAACCAGAAACAAAAGATTCTTTCATAGGGAAAGATAATGCATTCGTTGGATTCTTTAGCATTAAAGTGATGAATAGCAGAAGAGATGAGAAAAATCAATTAAAGTAAAGAAGCATTTAAGAATTTCTTCACTGTAATATCAGAAAGATAAACATAAAGATCTTTCAAATCCGAAACAGGGTATACAACGATAAATCCTGCAACATGCATTACTTTTAAAAGATTAGATTAGAAAACAATATGACAACTGAGCAAGAAGGACATTTAACATAGAAAAGAAAACATCACCAAAGAATAACACGCGAGAATCCTGTGAAACGTCTTTTTTTATTACTGGAAGATCTCTTGATAAAAATTACAGTCTTTGTGGCTTGCAAGGCGTAAAGATCAACCCTCGGTACTTCAAAGTTTGAAGTATTTATAATTGAAATTACATACGATCCTTTCATTAAAGATCAGGATGTGGCAAATCTAAATTTAGCTAACTAACTTAACAAGATACAAAAATTTAGGAACTGTTTGATGATGTGTTGAAACTTCATGCTGATTTCCGGGGTGAACCGTTGGTGAGGCCTCTGCACGACCTCGTCTGACTGGATAGCTGACTAGGCTTAGACACCTCATCGACTACTCGATCAGATTGCAAAGCTCTTCCCATAGAAGGTGACTGGGAACGGCGACTTTGAGTAATCTTCGGTATACTTCATCCATCTCTGTGTACTTGGCAAAAGTTGGCTTGATGATGAAGATGTACCAGATCTCATGCTGTATACTGATGTCTAACTGTAAAGCATCTAAGAATTCCTTGCCCGTGATACTGCCTTGTATTCCTAAGAATTTTGAGCTATCCTTAGCCACAGTGGCTAGTTTTTTTTTGTAATCGGCAGGCATCATTAACTTGTCATTTATAACTCTCAAACCAGGAAGGCCTTTCTTCTGCAGAGCTTCGATCTTGCTGAAAAATATTTGCACTCCTGCGTCCATGGTCTGGACCTTTTCCTCCAGCTGTAGCATCAGTCCTCTCTTGGTCAGGACCCTCTTGACCTCAAGGATGGTCTATGTCCTATCTTCAATCTTCAAATCCTCTAGCTCCTCTCTGGTTTTGTAATTCAGAAATTTGATGATCTCAGCAGCTTCTGTGGGCATCTCTCCCAGTTCTTCTCTTATCTTCTCGATAGCCTGCTAACTTCTTTGCACCAGCTCGTTTTGCTCTCGAACATGATTTGTATCATCGGCCATATTTCATTCATGGACTTGGTGATATCCATCCAGACACTTTCTTTGACCTCAGCAAATGTTTTTCCCGCCACTGTTTGCTTTTGAAGCTGTTGCAATTCCTGTTTAAGCTTGTCTGAAGTTTGTTTCTCCTTGGAGTAGCTGGTTTGGAAGGAAGATTTGAGTTACTGAAGGTTCTCAATCTCCTTTTTAAGTCTGCTAATCTCTGTCTCTTGCAAATTCATCTCTTCCATGGATTTAGCCAGTTCAATTGTTTTCTCCAGAGCTGTCAGTGGAGTTTCCGAGGGAATTTCTGCTACAGACGTTGTGCTTACTCCTGTGAGTGGAACTGCGCTCAATGGAATGACTTCCATGGGCTTTGACTGCTCCTTCTCTTTCACTAGTTTTTCCAATTCTGCTTCCATTTCCTTCAACTGTACATTCTGCTCCATGATTAGCTTGAGCATATCATCATTTTCCCCTTCTGTCTCTGCTATTTCCTTTGCCTATGAATCTTCTGTTGGTGGTAGTTTCAACTGTTTCCTCAGAGATGCTATATCGACATTTTTCTTTTTGAGCATCTCCTCGATTGCTTTCACATTCGAGGGATCATATCCGATCTTAAGGACCAGTTCTTCCAACGTCTTAATCCTGTTTTTCTAACTTCAGTTGCGTCTGGACATTGCTCAGAGATACCTATAACTTGGAGGCAGCAGTAGAAGCATTTGCCAATGTGGAGAAAATCATTTCTCCAGTTTGCCTATGCAGATCCATTTGATCAGCTGGATGCACATCTTTAGTCTGAAATTCGAATGTTTCCCTTTTGTAATCGGTGATTACTTTCGGGTTTGGCACCTGTGCTTGCAGAAACGCCATGTGCATTCTACCCTTCTCAGTGTCGAATGCAGACAACAGTCTGTGTTGTGCAGTTGATGTTTTCTTCCAGAACTGAGAATACGTGCTGCTGGTCAGCATCTGATTTTTCTTTTTGATCAGATCATACTTCTAAAAAATACTCAATTTTGGTCATGTTTTGCTCGGCGGGTTGACTGGTGTAGTATCTGTAGGCTTCTTGGGCAACACTGTAATCATGATTTGCTTGTTGCTTGTACTAAGGAGCGACCGATCAACCTCCATAGTTGTAGTGGATTGAATTCCCTTTTCACCAGCCGTGTCAGGTGTCTGACTGGTTTTTGGCCTCTTGGTGTGTAATTGGAACTCTTCAAACGATACTTCAGTGATGGAAGGTGAAGTGTCCTTCCTGGGCCTTTTCTCCTTGGGAACCTGTGGTGTAGTCGTCTGTGAGATAGTGACCGAAAGGTCCTGCTGTTCTGTCTCAACCAAAGTGTTTGGCTCCCATTCTGTCTGGTTGGCGAACTTCTCTATCTCAGGCTTGGATGTATGAACATATGGGATATTCTTATTTTTAATCCTCATCTTAGAAATTATCCCGCACGGATCATAGTGCCATGTGAAACTAAGAAAAAACTTCATTTCTTTTAGCAATCTGTCTGCTTCCTCCCCGGAGCCTCGGCTATTGCAGATGAAAGATCCAATCTGCCCTTTGATTCTGAGCTGCTGCTTCTTCTTCAGAGACACAAAATGTATGTCATCTGAATTAATCATTTGTCTTATGTATTCCAGGGAAAATATCCTCAGAGGCAGATACTTGGGCAACTTGTATGGAGCCAATTCGCACCCATACACTTTGATCTCTATGTGGTCTTGGTACAGGTACCAGTCTCCCGTTTTTGCAAGGTCTGAGAGGTGTAGGATCCTCTGAATCTCCTCGTTTATTCTTGGCTCGGGTCTGCCACTGAGCATGCTCACCACTGGGTGGTAGAACTGCTCGATGAACTACTTGAAACTGAATTCTGAAGAGTTTTGTCTGAGCAGCAAAGTCCATGTTGTTACTTCCTACGACCTCCCATTCTTGTCCATCTTCTGCATTGAAAAGGAAAATTTGTCCGCTTGGAAGAAAATGAACATGTAAGCCAGTATTGAGGAATACCGGAACATGCCTTCCGTGGCGAAATTTGAGAATTGCTCACGAATGTTGTCCACTAGGAAAGTGTTGTAGTCGAACTGAGTGGTGGGTTTCTTATCTGTGGAGAAAATGGACAGAAACACAATATGGGTTCATCCACCCATTGATCCAAAAAATACCCAAGCAGGGCGCAAAGCGACGAGATGACTTGGTTTCCCTTCACTGAGAACAGGGATGAAGGATATGGGGGATTGGTAGTGGGCAGCTGAGCGACCTGTGGGAGAAAAAGCTCGAAAATCTGAGCTCTTTGGGGGAATGATAATTTCTGGTATAGTTCTGTGATGATTTCAAGGTTGAAAGGAGAGGCAGATTCAGCTCTGGGTATCTGCATCATCTGATTAATGGCTTCTGGTGTAATGAAGAACAGAGTTTCTCCTGATGAAGAAACTATGGCTCTCTAGTCAGGGAGGTAATGAGCCTGGCATTTGAGGGCGAATTCGGGGAAATGGTGAACCTGGGGGAAAAGATACAAGGGAAGGTTTGACTCCCAGAGCCCGATTTCGTCACTTTGGTCCAAGAAAACGTCCTTTAGCCATGACTGTAAATCTGCGAAGTCGAATTCGCATCTGGATTCTGCGATTAAATGGTCTTTGTCGGCCAAAGGGATCCTGTCGAGGCCAAAGGGATCCTGTCGAGGCCGACAGGAGGCGGGAGGAAAGGATTTTCCTTGGCCTTTGTTTTCTTTGATTTTGGCGCCATCACTGTAACAATACTTGCAAGTAAAACAAAACGGTTAGCGGGGATGACTGTGGCTTTGGGCGACTGACTGTAACGGAGAGGAAAACGGGGAAAAATTCTCTGGTGTGGCGACAGGGTAAATGATGAGGGAATGAAGGGTGAAGGTAATTTTAAGCGAACGGATACCCGTTGGGCGCAAGAGATAGGTCAGTAGGTTAACAGATAAGTTTAGCCAGTAATAAATGGCCAACGGGTCGTTTAGAGTGTGAGATGGCAGGTGACAATGACTGAAGAATACAACTAGGTGACGTGGCGGGTATTGATTGAGGGAAGTTACCATGGTGAAGGGACTCGTAACGGGTGAATAGGGGAAAGGATTGACAGAGTTATGAGACGTGACCTTAGGGAAGAACGTGGAAAATGATGCCATGGGGTGACGAGGTATGTCAGACAATAACAAGCGGTGGGATTCGAAACCAATGGATTCCTGCCACTCAGAGATAAGGGGCCCGCCAAAAAAAACCATTCCATTCTGGACCCCCCCGCCTCCATTAAAAATAGATCAGTCGGGGGGGTCCGAAAAACACCATGCGCCGTCCATCAGCGCGCCTGCTCTTAGACCGTAGATTTGTGCACGCTATTTAACCAACATTCCGGACCCCCCTCCGTTTTACTTTACCTTGTGGGAAGAAGGGGCTAAAGGCCCAGAGGGTAAAAGTAGCTGGCAAAAGATACAAGCCAAAGAATGAAACCTTGAGATGCTTCACCCAGGGATTCCCGAGAAAGCAGTAAAAAGATTCTCAGCAAGAAACAGAGGGACCCATAAAAAATGATAAAACAAGACCTAGTTAGAGGATAGGGGGTGGTCTCATCATGAGCCAGCCTATTAGGTCCATGGGCATGTAGCGGTATGACATTACCAACAACTGGTCACCAAGCCAGGGTAGTGGCTCTTGGTGGCATAGCCAAGAGAAAGGGGGTCTCATCACGTGCCAGCCTTCTCATTTCCGTGAAATGCTTGTGGGTAACATTGCCACCACTGGTCACCACGCCAGGGCAGTGTCCCTTAACTAGATTCTTGAAGAAAAAGCAATAAAATTAAGATAAAAGGCATGAATGGGCTTGGAAACATTTGCATCCATGGCAGGTGCAACTCACCTTCTACAGAGGCACCCACAAGTAAGCCATACATTTCCCTGTTATCACTGCACCCCTTGCATAGACATCCCTTATCCACTTCACCCACTCACATGACTTAGATTTGATCTCTCCCGGAAACACCCCACATCCAATGAGCATTAGCCCAATAGGATGCCTTGTCACTTCCTCCAAACTTGGCTTGTAGATTAGTATAGTGTCTTTGAGCACTTGTCCGGGTAAAAGATTTTTTTTGCACATGTTTAATAAAAATGATGATTAAATATGATTCACATTGCTATAATCCCTGTGACTTATGAGCCCATGGAGGGAGTATCTGTTGATGTGCAAGATCATACCCAATGGACAGGTACCCTTATGGACAGGTACACATGGGGAGATGATTAGTTCAGACCTCCATGGGGCTGAAAGCCCATTAGATGAATGTTGAGATCCCAGCTGGGGGCAGAGACAGATCGAAGGGTTTACATCATAGAAGAGAAGGGCGTTCCACCAGAGGCAGCTTACCAAACCTGTACCCAGGGGGGTTGTGCCCTTTCCACCAGGATGTTGGCCTTGGAAGGCCCATGACGTCACCCAGGACAACTATGACGTCATCCAACACTTGTGGATGTTTTGGGAGGCAGTTATGTGCCAAGTGGCACGTGGGGCAGGTTCTGGAGGCCCAAGGAGGCCAAACGTTTTTCTCCAGGAGGTCAACGTTGTCCTAAAGAGGCCTAACGTCACCCTAAAAGGGCATGACGTCTTCATTTATGCTTGATTTAGGGTTTAATTTTGACATTTAATGTAAAAACAATATTTTTATGTAAATCTGGCCTTGTCGGTCTTTTGTGACCTAAAATTAAATTAAGGTCATTGCTATTGTATAAGTAGAGAGCTAAAACTCTCTTTTTATCATCATCTTTCACTCACCACTTGGTGAGGTCTGAAAT
Organism: Picea abies; assembly: GCA_900067695.1. Lineage (NCBI taxonomy): Eukaryota > Viridiplantae > Streptophyta > Pinopsida > Pinales > Pinaceae > Picea > Picea abies. The sequence continues at coordinate 654 of CBVK0100603768.1, read as the reverse complement.
TTGTGGCCCTCATTAGGGATTTGGTTGAAATTGTGGCGCACTTGTTGAAGGAGGCTTCTTTTTGGTGATCTTTGGCATTTTTCTTGGTGGAAGGTTTATAACTAGGGTTTGGCTTGAAGAATACTTGGTAAATGTAAGTGAATTTATGCAATCCTTCCTGTTGACCGCCTCTCCAAAATAGGTGGTCAACTCATGTGCCACGAAGAGATGCATCATAAGATGCCATGTTGTCAAAGACTTTTGGTCCTACATGGCAGTGTTTGGCCCCAACACTTTATTTTGTAATTGGAATTTCCGCACTCCTACGTGGGTTAATAATGTAATAGGTTTGCATGAGTCATGTCTAGGTAAGTTACCTTGGGATTGGTTCACTGGGAGAGTTCCTTTCACCGAAGGTTTTTTATCCTCGGGTTATCAATTGGGCTTTTCAGCCTTATTGATTTCCCTTGAGTTTTTCCCTCACACTTGCAATAATTCCTCCAAAGTGGTGAATGGCATTCTAGTGGGCTTATGGTTTGGTAACTATAATAGGAAATTATTGTAAATGACCATGCAAGACATCTTAGAAAGTTTCGCGGAATTCCGTCGAGTCTAAGTCAGTTTTTTTTTTTTAATTAATTAATTTTTAATTAAATTTCCCTAAGTTTGGAGGTT
>CBVK0100603767.1:0-16562 GCA_900067695.1 Picea abies | reverse complement strand
ATCTTTTCTTATATATATATATATATAAAAGGATTGTTTGCTATATTTATTAGTTGTTGCCTTTCAAGCGGGTATGGACTATAGTAATCAGCTTCTCACCTTTTTAATAAATTGCACTTAGTTTTAGGTATTTATAAATTATTTAGACAAAGTTTACAATGTTTTCTTTTTAAAGAAAGTTTTGTCCACCAATCGAATAATTTGACCTCTTCTCGAGGCAAAGCCCAAGTACATTACTTTTTATTTTTATTTTTTTTAATGTTTGGGTTTAGAAAGTATCGAAATATGATGTCGATTAATGATATCGATCGTATAGCACTATTAGTTTGATAGCATTAGTTGTTAGGAAATTATAATTAGCACCATTGTTTTTTGGTTTACATGGTTGTCAAGTGTCAAGTGGTAGTTATGTAAATTTGAGTAGGCCTATTGCCTTGAAAATGTCTTTTTTTTCATTGATATTTTATAACCAAACTATGTAGAACATTTAATTTTGAAATTCAAATAACACTCTTTAATGAAGTCACCAATTTGTCCTAAGACTCACTTGGATTCAACTTTTACAATGCAAGGCTTTAAACCTAGACCTATCTAGCACTTGGAGTTTGTTTGGGTTATCTATTTTCAGCCACCTTGTGGATGGGCTATTGAGGTAGTGTGTATGGTTGTAACTCCCCCATGTCTCTCCTCTCCATAGTTTTAAAGAAGCACAATTTAAATGAAAATGGTGTATAATCATTAAAACTCAAGAAAACAACTCCATTCTTCCTATAGTAGGAGGGCATTGCCCTACTGTAACATCAATTCATTTTGAATCATTGTGGCGAGCCTTTATATTCTAATTCCAAGGGTTTTTCCTTCCAACCCCTTCACCTGCAAGAACTATTGGTTGGTAAAATGTCTAAAATTTTCACCAAGAAGGAATAGGAATATTGAAGCCTGCTTCCAAAAGTGGCAACTCAATTCAATAATTGAGCTATAGGTAGGTAAGAAGGTTTCTTTTTACTTCATTTTGTTTGATGGTGGCCCTCCATAGATAAGTCCAATGACTATTGCTCTGTTATATGCACTTGTTACCTCTAAACCTGAAGCCCAACTTATAGGACCAAGGTAATGCATTCTTACCTTGCTTGATGGAATACATGAATCTTTCCCCTTCCTTTCTAATTAGTATTAACAACTTGCAATGAGTTGTTTCAATCTATTTTTTTCTCTCTCTACCTAGATCCATTCTTTCATAGGTATGGGTAGAACATTGTACCAATCCCAACCCTGCCAGACTTGGTTGAACAAAAGATAAGAAGCTAGAAAGGGAACAATAGAGAGAACTAAGCTAATAGGTAGGGGTTGGATGTTGGTAGGGAAACAAGATAAAATGGTGAGTTCATCTTGGTACTGGATATATTGATGAACCAACTGCATAATCTATAGAAAGGGTTGTTGGGTATCTAACTATATTTGGCTCTTCACCACTTGGAACTAGATCTGCTACTAGGTATGGATATTTATCTTCTATACAATATGATTTCATTGGAAATGGCATTGGAACTTCAATACTAGAATTCGATACTGTGTATAAGTATGCTTAATCATTTGGACCTAGAACTATTGGGCCTACATCTTTAACTACTAATGTACCTTCCCTTGATTATGATGGATAAATTGCTACTATTGGTATTGGGTATCGAAATGGAATATCCAACTCTTTACCACAATCTAGAAAGTCAAAATCTCTATAATGAGCATCATAATGACTTGATTCTGGATCTTACTATGATGTTGGTGTTGTATCTACTGAAGATACAGTTTTTTTTCTAGCTTCCTTTGCTACTGACACGTATACTCTTGCCTATTACCCTACCTACACTAATATTGTTGCCTTTGCCTTTGCTATTTATGGTAAAACTTCAATTAGCACTTCTCTTTCTTATGGAATAGGTAGGGATGTTGCTACTAACTCAGAGGTTGTTGGTTAGGATGTTGCTAGCTTTGTTATTGAGTGAACTAAAACTACTATGGTATCCTTCTACAAAGACAACCAATAAAACCTATACTCACTATGTGTCGCAAAATCGTAATTATTACATGTTGGGAATGACATTATTAAGAACAACGAACAACATACATGTGTATTTCATACATGTTGATACATGTAAACCACCTACCTAAATCTGGGTTGTTACATGTTGTGCAATGCCATTATTGAGATTAACAAACGACATACATATGTATTTCATACATGTTGATACATGTGAACCACCTACCTACATTTCCCCTTCTATAACATATATCTCCAATCCTCATCGTGAAAACTATTAAACAATATATTCCACACACTTAAACATCTAACTCAAAAATTGTGTTTGGAAAAGGTAATTCATTAATTATGGTAGGACATCACAATTTATATGAAAACGGGGTATAAAAAATTGATTCAAAAATCAAAGTGCATCTCAAAGTACATATCTAGTTTAAATATTAATGAATGAATTATTAATGTTTTCATAAATGTAATAAATTCAATCATAATTTTATGTCCTTTTACATTATACAAACTATGTTAGGGAGAGCATTTATCAACTTTCTGGAAATAAATGAATGACCAAACTCACATTGAAATTATAGCCATCAAATAAGCGTGCATTTCCTAAATTGCATTGAAATTATATAAGCATATATAATATGCTTATGGAGACTTTATTGAAGCTATTTGTTATATTTATGAATTTTTCGGTAAATTTCTTTACCATGAGCTACATAATCTCTCTCGTGGGACTAATTCATATTCACATAATTTGCATCCAACAACATTTGCCCCATGCATGTCTTTGTCTTCTGCAAAGACAATGCACAGAATTAGCACTCACTTAGTGTCATAAAATAACAAAGAACATATATGTGTATTGCACTCTTCGAAACTTAAAACATGATCGATAATCCCTCTTACTTTCTAGATTTAGGAAGTCGGGTTTTGGTAGTTGCACTAGGGGCTTGTTGTGAGTTTTTCTAGTTTTAAAAATCATTACTCTCATTAAATATGTAACATCTCCACTATAATTTGTAGTCTAATTAATGCTTGTGTAGATATAATATGTGGATACGACCAAGCGATGTAATATGTAAATTGTATTTCTATGTTTTAATAATAAAATGTGATGACAAATATTAAGGGGACATAGACATAGATGGGGGCTGAATTAATTCACAAGAGAAGGAAAGATTTAAGGGAATGACTAAGAAGGGATTAAGGGGGAATTACCCATGTTTATTAATTCAACCCATTTTCCTAAATTCTTCTATTGATATATGAATCTTCTAATTTCTTATTGAGAGTTCCCAAAGTCAATCATTGAATCCATGTAAAAGGGTGGGTGTGATTAGTCACATCCCATAGTTATTGGGCACATGGGAGTTGAGTACAATCAACTTGGGGAAATATGTGAGTTAAGAAAAACAAGACAAAGGGAGGAAATTCATATGGGTTGGGACAACATTTTTTAGAAAATCAATTTTTGTGCATGAGGGAGAAGTAGAGAGCAAGAAACAAAGCTTGGAGTTGGAAGAACCATGGAGGGTGAATTCTATAGCACGCTGGACCAAATTTGGAGCATATTCGAGTTGAAGATTGAAGAGCCAGGTTGTGAGGCCTGAAGATTGAACACTTGAGTGAGTTGCACTGAAACAACAAGTGTTTTTTGGTTATTTGCTGGTAGTTTTTCCTAGCAGTGAGTTCCCTTGAGTTCTCAGTTGAGAGATTCCTAGCTACTTATGCCAGAGAGACCCTGATAAACGAATGGGACGCCTGAGGAACTGAGATCAGTGAAGGGGTGCATTCCTTGGGTTGGGCAGGTCAAGATGAAGAGAGATAGTGGAAAATCGGGATAACTGTAGGAAAATACCAGTGGGTTGTGAAAATTCTGAGTTGTAAGTGGAAAATGAGAAACCACCCTATTTTGTGGATTAATAACCTTAGCTCAGGGGTGACTGACTGTTGATATTGAAACAATCAGTCTATGGTTGGGTGAAATGTCTGTCCCAAGCAGTTAGTTGCACAATTGATTATAAAAGATAAGTGCTCTATCTGTTTATGTGTTATATTTATAAGTTACACTGTTGTACATGAACTCTATGTATTTAAGAATGATTTATATGTTTTTGTGTTGAATTATTAAGTTACATTCATTATATTTAGTATATTGTAAATGCATCAATTTAATAATAGCAAACAATAGTTAAATCTAATTTTAATTTGTAACTGGAAATTACAAAAAATAAAAATGTTAGCATACATTTTATTTTTTTGAGTTTTTTTTGCACCATAATATCCTCAATTGAACTGAAGGACATTACAGAATATACAGTTCTTCTTATTTTTAGTTTTTAAAATTTATTTACTTTTATATATTTTGGTTTTACATTTAATTATACAAATTCCTTTTATGATTGTAAAATAGAAAATCTAGATCTAACTATATATTGGATATAATGTAATTTCTAACTATATATTGGATAAATGTAATTTGCTTATTAAAAAAATAGAAAATATAATTTTTATCTATAAAATATTTTCATCAAATTCAACTTACTTTATTTGATGTTTATATCCACTAACTTAGAAAGAATCAATGTTATTTCCACGATACTTCCACAAAATAAAAGTCAAATATATAAACACAAATGATTAATACCCCAAAGCTATTATCACTCACTTTTAAGGCGAGGGGATCAAGCTTCATGACTCTTCACATGGACTTCACTCTTCCTTGAAGGCTATAAACCTATGGTATGATGTGTAGAGAATGGATGGAAAATCACATCAATTCAACATAACCATAACTTCATTTATTACTACTCTAATTAAGTATGCTACTTCTACACTAAACAATCGATTTATAAGGTTACTTGTTCTAAACTCCTACAATAACAATTTACTAAAATCTAAAAAACAAAACAATCAATTTATAAGGTTGTTCTAAACTCCGACAATAAAAATTTAGTAAAAACTAAAAAACAAAAAACAAAAAACAATGACACGATAACAATAAAATCATGAAAGAATCAATTAAACCATTTAAAAAGTATTCATAATATGGAATTTTATATTAGTCTTACATTACTTTAGAGTAAGTAAATTAATGTTGTTATAATTTTCCATCCTTGTTCTACATCCCTAAGCACCTTGATGTCCTAGGTTTTCTAATTGAATTCACCACAATTAGTAGAGATTATTGTTCCATTGACCTCCCCAAATATTTCTTAATAATACAAATTTTGGGCTTGATACTACATTGTAACAATTTATTAGGGTGTTATCTTAACAAAATAATGTTTTTTTTTCCCTTAAAACCATATGCATGAAATGAAGATATTGATGCAGGAGAATCTCTCCACGTTAGTCAGCCAGCCAACCAACCCACGTCAGTGCACACATTTAAGGATGAAGAGGCGCAACCCTCATTTCAAATTTGAATTTTGAATGTAATTAATGTTGTAGGCTGTTGAGCCATGGAGCCGTGCCTTTGCACAGGCATTAGAGTATATAGCCTTGAATGTTTGTAAGGCTGAGATCCAGATCCGATTCTGGACTAGACAACCCATTCAATGTAATTGAATATGGTAGGTGAGTTTGGAGGGGGGAGCTCAAAGAGCCCCCTCTTGTAAAAGATCGAGAGATCTTCTTTGTATTATGGCAGAGAAGTAGAGAAGCAGAGAGAGTTGGGAAGGATTCGAGACTCTGTTAAAGTTCATGCTCAGAACACCTTTGTAAAGAGGCATTTTTATTAATACAAGCCATAGCAGTTTTTCCTACATATTGTCTGTGTTGTGTGAATGTCTTTGTGTGTTCTTTATATGTTGTAGATGTATGTAAGGTACCCATTTGCAGGGTTTTTTTTTTATTTTAGGGTTAGAGGTCTTTGAGGCTTCACACCAGGAGGGTGTGACAGAACGTTGTGGGTTCTAATAGTTGTACACAAAGGGTGCATTTCTGAACTCTACGGATTCAGATAAAGGCATGCCAGGAGGGCACAGTAGCTGAAATCATCAACTCAGAGGAAGACCTCAAGGTTGTTGAATACCTTGGAGGCAGGGCTATGTAGGGAAGACATAGTTGTAGACAGAATCTCTGAGGAGTTCTGTAAGGCTCTATCAGGTGGGCATTGAGTAGGTGCAAAGAGTGCATAGAGGAACTTTGTTGATTTCAGAAGAAGACAGAATCTCTAAGGAGTTCTGTAAGAGGCTCTGCCAAGTGGGCATTGAACATATGCACATGGTTACTAAATACCCTGAATACTCAGCAATAGGTTGCTTGAGCGAAGAAGTGCCAGGAGGGCATCAGATTCTCCATCTGAAGGAGAGTAAAAAGGACCGAGTCCCTTAGGGGTCGAAGCTACAGGGAATCTCAGAAGGGATAGCACCTTCGTGCATGCAAAGACTATGCAAGGAGTGCAAGAGTCATGGAAACCTCTTAAGGTTTCAGAGAACGAAAGCTCAGGAGGAACAACGTTTTTATATGCGCAGGCGAGAACTCAAAGTCGTGGAGCTCATAGGGAAAGAATCTAAGGTTGAGGCCTTTGGACATTTGGAATTCTTCCAAGTCTCGGAAGAAAGTGAAAAATCTCAAGAGAGAGAACAGTTGTCGTCGGATCTGTCGAAAGGATATGGACCGTTGAAATTTTCTACATCCAAGGAGCAATAAGAGAGAACACAGGAGAAGAGGAGATTGTGAGCCATCAGATCTCACTTAGACAGTCAATAGCCATCAGATCTGTTAGAAGAAGCATGAAGTTTAACCCTTGAGGGTAGAGGGGAGAAGTCCCGAAGGAGTGAGCTATCAGGATTTCGAAAGTCCTGATGACAAGAGATCAGTAATCTCCATGATGAAAATCCCGAAATAGATATGAGCCATCCATCCAAGAGGAGGACATGTGTCACGAGATCACCCACATCAGGGATTCAAACATCAGGAAACAAAAAAGGGAAGTCTTTTGACTTCGCACCTGGTGAAGTCCCAAAACGATTTGGACCATCCATCCATGGAGGACACATGGTGGAGATCGAGAGTCCTTTGGTATTTCGGATATCAGGGATTCGAGTTGACAGAGGATTTGTGTCATTGGAGGTCACAAGTCGCGAAATTGCGAAACAACGGGGACTGTCCATCTGAGGGAGGACACGTGGCAGCAATCCAGGCTTTCGGGAAAAACCCTGAAAGGAAAGGCCATTTCGGTAAATCGAATATCGAGAATTCGGGAGTTCCGCTGACAAGAAGTCAGACTCTCGCATTGCCAAATCCCGAAAGGATCTGAGCCATTGGATCAAAAGGGGCTTAGAGTGTTTGATCCGCTCAAAAGAGGGGAACCCAGGATTTGGGAATTTAACATTTCAAAATTCAGAACTTTAGGAGTTCCGAGGACAAGAGGTTCGAGCATTTCGGCATTTGAAAACCCAAAATCGCAAAGAAGGAAGAGGTCGGGAGATTTGCATATCAACTTTTTGGGAGTCGCCATTTCGTAAGTTCAGAGGACGGGAGGTCAGGCTCTCATATTTGTAAACCCCGAAATAGGACTGCGGTCATGGGGATAGTGGTCACATGGACCAAGGCATATCCTAGGGGGCTAATTGCTCATAAAGATGTTTCGACATTTTGACATTTCGGAGTTTGGGAGCTCGAGAAGATAGAGGTTCTCAACATCGATAAACGAAAAGCCCCGAAACCCAAAATTCATGGTCATGTGCAGAAGACCATGAGGAAAAGAGAAGGACCTGTGGATCGAGAAATTGAGATTCCAACAAGGAATCAAAAGAGCTAATTTGACTCAAGGGGAATTTGAACGATCCTGTGAGTGGACTTCGGCCTGAGGGTCAGAAGGGGTCTGCATCAATTTTGGTATCAAATCTTGAATCTTGTCTGTAGATTTTAGGCAAGGGAAGCGAAGAGAAGGAAAAGGAAGATAGAGTGCTAGAGACTCTGTGATGATTGTTTGCAGGTAGGCAACAATCAAGGAGACAGTCAGGAGAACAGTAGGAGAGGCTGGAGACACTCGGAGTTACAGAGTGACAGCAAAAAATTTTCCATGAGAGAAGACAGACAGCAAGATGGCTACTGAAAGCCGTAGATATGCTGGAAGGAAAGACCAAGAGTTGATGAGCAAAGCAGAAATAGATGAAGAGCTCACTGATATAAGGGAAGAAATGGAAAATCTTGCATTGTAGATGCAACAGAACGCCAAGTCCCAATGGGTATATGAATGGCCCATGAGGAAGGCGAAAGCAAAATGGCCAGTCAAGGAGTTGATGGCTAGACGACAACGTAGGCTATTAAGAGGATGGTTGAGGCATGCTGAAAACCTCAATGGACCTGAGGAGATGGTTCAGGTATGTGAACCAGAGACTGGGAGAAACCTTGGTAGTGAGGATGAATTGGGATCAGTTGAAGATCTCAAGGACTATCAAGAAGACAGTCGGGAAATTCCCAATTTCCAGGAGGCCAAAGAGTTGAGATTACTGCAGGATCTCACAGACTATCATGAGGACTGCCGGGGAATTTCACATTGCCAGGAGGGCAATGATATGAGGTCACTGCGAGATCTCATGGACTGCCAGGAGGGAAACAAGAAAATCCCAATTTGCCAGGTGGGCATGGGAACATAAATGAGGCTATGTGAGAGTCTCATGAACTCAGGGGTGAGTTCGGATCAGCCAGAGGAGCTGACAAAGGAAGATCATAATAGCATTCTGATGATTGGGGGAATTGGGATATTCCTATCACTTAGCCCAGAGGAGGTAGAGATCTGTGTTGCCGATGATGCGGCAGGAGGAAGACAGCCAGCTGTGACTATCAAAGAAGAATTGGAGCAGGTGTTAGAAGCTACCCAAGTAGAGGAAGAAAATGAGCATTCTGAGGAATGGCTCAACAATTTTAGCCAGGGAGCTGAGAAGACTGCAACACTAAAGCTGACAGTAGAAAAAGAGCAGGCAGATGCAGTACTCACTCCATGGGAGATGGAGCTAGAGATGTTGGAGGATTGGATGAATAATCCAGAGCAAACAGAGGAGCATTCTGAGGAATTGCTCAAAGACTTTAGCCAGGGAGATGAATTGGTGAAGACTAGAGTACTGAGGTATGCAACATATGATGAAGAGAAATTCGAGGTTGAGGAACAATTGGGTGAAGCTGGAATTCAACCAGCAGGAGAACTAGCAAAAGAAGAAGTTGAGAAAAATTTCAGTGAGGAGATTGCAGAGATGAAGTCTGCAACAGAGTGGACACTTAGTTCCACAGAAGATGAAGAGGATGACATGGGAGATCATGATGATCTGCCTGCCTGCAGAAAAAAAATGCAGCTGAGGAGACTAGATGAATAGAGCCAGCCATTGGAGCAGTTGGACGAAGTGATCGAGAAAATCAGAAGCCTGATGGTAGAGTTAGTAGAGACTGCCAGCAAGGAGAAGTTGTGCAGAAAAGTAGCAGCAGCAACAATAGTGCAGCAGAAGTAGTAGCAACAACGCAGCATAAGCAAAAACAATGACATGGATATGGAGCAGATGGACAACTCCAAAAATTTGTTTGGGATCTAGGAGGATTTCAACAGCTGAGGGTGGAAGAACATCAGCAGGAGCTCATGAATTTTGCAGCTGAGGAGTATGATGCAGGAGCATCTCTCCACATCAGCCAGCCAGCCAGCCAGCCCATGTCAGTGCATACATTCAGAGATGAAGAGGCGCAACCCTCATTTCAAGTTTGAATTTTGAATGTAATTAATGTTGTAGGTTGTTGAGCCATGGAGCCGTGCTTTTACTCAGGCATTAGAGTAGATAGCCTTGAATGTTTGTAAGGTTGAGATCTAGATCTGATTCTGGACTAGACAACCCATTCAATGTAATTGAATAGGGTAGGTGAGTTTGGAGGGGAGAGCTCAAAGAGCCCCCTCTTGTAAAAGATCGAGAGATCTTTGTATTATGACAGAGAAGTAGAGAAGCAGAGAGAGTTGAGAAGGAGCTAAGACTCTGTTAAAGTTTGTGCTGAGAACACCTTTGTAAAGAGACATTTTTATTAATACAAGCCAGAGTAGTTTTTCCTGCATATTGTCTTTGTTGTGTGAATGTCTTTGTGTGTTCTTTATATGTTGTAGATGTATGTTAGGTACCCATTTGCAGGGGTTTTGTTTGATTTTAGGGTTAGAGGTCTTTGAGGCTTGACACTAGGAGGGTGTGACATAACGTTGTGGGTTATGATAGCCATTCACAGAGGGTGCATTTCTAAACTCTGCGGATTCATACAAAGGTGTGCCACGAGGGCATAGTAGCTGAAATCATCAACTCAATGGAAGACCTCAACGTTGTTGAATACCTTGGAGGCAGGGTTGTGTAGGGAAGACACAGTTGCAGATAAAATCTCTAAGGAGTTCTGTAAGGCTCTATCAGGTGGGCATTGAGTAGGTGCAAAGAGTGAATAGAGGAACTCTGTTGAGTTCAGAAGAAGAAAAAATCTCTGAGGAATTCTGTAAGAGGCTCTGCCAAGTGGGCATTGAGTGTATGCACAAGGTTACTGAATACCCTGAATACTCAGCAATAGGTTGCTTGAGCGAAGAAGTGCCAGGAGGGCATCAGATTCTCAATCTGAAGGAGAGGAAAAAGGATCAAGTCCCTTAGGGGTCAAAGCTACAGGGAAGCTCAGAAGGGATAGCACCTTCGTGCATGAAAAGACTCTGCAAGGAGTGCAGGAGTCATGGAAACCTTTTAAGGTTTTAGAGAATGAAATCTCAGGAGGAACAAAGTTTTTATACACGCAGTCGAGAACTCAAAGTCATGGAGCTCGCAGGGAAAGAATCTGAGGTTGAGGCCTTTGGACATTTGGAATTCTTCCAAGTCTTGGAAGAAAGCATAGAAGCTTAGGAGAGAGCACAGCTGTCGTCGGATCTATCGAAAGGATCTGGAACATTGAAAGTTTCTATGTCTAGGGAGCAGCAGGAGAGCGCACAGGAGAAGAGGACATCATGAGCCATTAGATCTCACTCAGACAGTCGATAACCGTCAGATCTATCAGAAGAAGCATGAAGTTTAACCCTTGAGGGTAGAGGGGAGAAGTCCCGAAGGAGTGAGCTATTAGGATTTCAGACTTCAAGATTTCGGAAGTCCTGATGACAAGAGATCGGAAATCTCCATGGTGAAAGTCCCGAAATAGATCTGAGTCATCCATCCAAGAGGAGGGCACGTGTCACGAGACCACCCACATTGGGGATTTAGACATCAAGAAACAGAAGAGGGAAGTCTTTTGACTTCACACCTGGCAAAGTCCCAAAATGATATGGACCATCCATCCATGGAGGACACGTGGCGAAGATCGAGAGTCCTTCGGTATTTCGGATATCGGGGATTCAAGTTGATAGAGGATTTTTGTCATTGGAGGTTGCAAGTCACGAAATTGCTAAACGACGAGGACCATCCATCTGAGGGAGGACACATGGCAATAATCCAAGATTTTGGGAAAAATCCCAAAAGGAAAGGCCATTTCGGCAGATCAGATATAGGGAATTCGAGAGTTCCGTTGACAAGAGGTCAGACTCTTGCATTGGAAAATCCTGAAAGGATCTGAGCCATTGGATCAAGAGGGGCTTAGAGCCATTGATCTGCTCAAAAGAGGGGAACCCAGGATTTAGGATTTTGGCATTTTGGAATTCGAAGCTTCGGGAGTTCCGAGATAAGAGGTCTGAGCATTTCGGTGTTTGAAAACCCGAAATCATGAAGAAGGAAGAGGCCAGGAGATTTTCATATTGGATTTTCAGGAGTCAGCATTTCATAAGTTCAGAGGACAGGAGGTTAGGCTCTCGTATTTGTAAACCCCGAAATAGGATTGCGATCATGGGGATACTGGTCACATGGACCAAGGCATAGCCCAGGGGACTAATTGTTGATAAAGTCGTTTCGGCATTTCGGCATTTCGGAGTTCGGGAGCTCGAGAAGACAGAGGTTCTCGACATCGGGAAACAGAAAGTCTTGAAACCCGAAATTCATGGTCGTGTGCAGAAGACCGTGAGGAAAAGAGAAGGACCTGTGAATCAAGAAATTGAGATTCCAACAGGGAATCAAAAGAGCTAATTCAGCTCAAGGGGAATTTGAGCGATCCTGTGAGTGGACTTTGGCCCGAGGGTCAGAAGGGTTCTACATAAGATATTTCTAGTATCATCAAAGAACATGCATATAGGCCAATGACTACACTAAATAAGGGCCTCCTAAAGGCCCATAAATAACATGCAATTATACCATCAATCCAAATAACTAGCAATGCCCAATTAAATACACAATTAAAAAATACCTATAACCTTTAATTCATTGAAGTCTAATTATCAAGGAAGTTGTGCCCCATGTTCCACAAGTGAGTCTTTGATAAGATCCCATGAACCAATATTCAATCAATGGAGGGGAAAACACATGAAGGGTGATTCTCCACCTAACCAATTCACCCACCTTCACATATTTTTTCCACTAATAAGGGCTCGAGATTAATGAGGTAAAGAAATCAAAAAATATAGTACTCTCAAGAACCCAACCCAATGTACTCAAGAATAAATCAAGCAGACTTGCACAACAATTTAGCCTAATTGTGGTGAAGAGGATCCTATACTTGTAGCACCTCCAAATCCCTCAAGATTATAACATGTAGGGGTCTTATTAACACCTTCATTTGGTGATCGAAACCATAACAACATTGGCACCCCCTTTTAGAAAGGATCATATTATGTCTTTTAGATGGTGATCACAACCACAATAGTTGTGGTGTCATACTTTTCAAGGATCTAACTAACACATTTAGCTAGTGTTCACAACCACAAAATCAATGTCATGCTACTCTACAATGACCTTACTACCACCTTTAGCTATTGATTGCAACCATAACAATAGTGGCATCCATAAATTTGGAACCAAAGGAAAATAATACAAGGAACTAGGAATATATAGTTTTAGTACTCCCTCATGTTACAGGTACACTCCTAGCCCCTTATTCCACACAGAGCTAGTTGGTATAGACCCAAATCTAACCAAATCACCAATATCATAAAAAAAAAGTAGAAACAATACTAAGTTCCACAAAGAATTTCCTCATGAGCTAGCCAACCCAACAATGGGAGGACACTTCTTTCATAATCCATATTAATATAAAATATTCTGAAAATTTTTATCTTGGAATTCTTCTTTTCCATGCAAGGGATAATTTTTCCTTGAGGGTGAATTTACAAGGGTCAATAATAGGGTAAAAGTGAGTTACATCCCTTTCCCCTTCTACCCTTTACCCGAGTTAACTTTGGATTTCATTTTCAAATGCATTTTCCCATTTCCCAAGCTTCTTAGGAACTAGGATTACATAGTCATCCTCATTGAGATAAGAGGCCTTATCATGAGTGCATATCCCCATTCCCCCACTTGGTGTCAACCTATAACCTATTATTCCAGCCTAGATATCAATCTCTATGAAAAATCATCATCATCATCAATCTTACTATAATATGAAATGTATTGATGACAAAACATTCTATACATGTATACATTATAACAAGGCATTCATATATCATAAATAATATTGTGAACCATATTAAATGGAAATGTATCCAATGCATGTATACATCATCAATCATATCATAACGAAGATTAATCATAATAAATCATCACAAAGGTCATCATTACTACATAGTTGTCATTAATAATACCAATTCTTTGTGCAATATTATCATTAATATCTAGAGCATCCACACATCAATAGGAATTTTAAATAACACATGTATATAATATCAACGATACTATCAAGGACTAAATGTGTTAAAAATAATCCAATAATTACCAATGCTTCATAGTCATTATCAAGAATATTTAATGCTACCATTAAGAAATATCAATGCTCACCACAATCTAGACAATTGCATAGGAGTCTCAGGTCCATCATATTCAATCATTAGTAGAAGAAATCATAAGAGGATGGTGAGTCTAGAACAAAATCTCCTATTATTGAGACTAAAGAATCAACACATCATGAAACCTTTATCATATAAACACCATATCAAATAAGGATTACTTATCATCGGCCACCAAGGATATATTCATCAGTTCACAAACATGTCCCATGGCAAGTAAATTTCCAGCAAGGTATCATCACAAAATACAAGTCCAACTAACAACAAAAAACACTCAAATTACAACCAAATGGTAACTGACACATCATACAAAACTTAAGAATAATTACTGAAACAAAAAACACCATCTATTACCAAGGTATGATCCATCAACAACTAGCCACCCAGGAAACCTCAACCATTATCCTTGGAGGATTATACTAGTAAGAAATCAATAGAAATATTCAATGAAGAGTTAATTATCCATAAAAAATAATAACATATACCATCATAGACAACTAAAAATATTTTATAGAACCCACACACCATGGGTTGTTACACATGGGTGTTGGAAATTGTGTTGTCATTGATGTCAAAGAATGTCATTGATATCATAGGAAGGGGAATACTAAATGTTATCAATGTTAAGGGGATACTATACATGTATCTATAAATTGATGATGCTTTTTGTATGTGTTGTTAAACTCTGAAGATATTTTTTTTTTACCTTGAAGAAGAAGTGATTGTGCAAAAATACAATAAAGGACATGCACAAGCATAACGAAGAATGGAAACTAGACGTGATTGAGAAATTGAGGAACAAAATGACCCTAAAAATGATAGGTCCAAGGATCAAACCAGAAACATGAATCCATGAATAGACATAAGAAGAAGAGTTAAGTTTTGAGCTGGGGTTGAAGGAAAGACACAAATAAACAATCAATCCAAGTGAATTCGGGATGCACAGGTATAAGGAGAAGTTGTGCAACTGGAATATGGACAAGATGATCCCATTGTTGGATTACCGAGAGGGGGGCTGAATCATTAATAGAGAAATTTAATCCTTTTTAACCATAAGATGAAAGTGTTATATCAATGTAGCATTATCATCCAATAGTTGCAGAGTAAATAAACAATGAACAAATGATCAATCATACACATGCACAGTACACCAGTGTTTTTACATGGATACCTAAAGTGGGAGAAAACCACAGAATGATTTTTCTTATATCTCTTTAAGAATTACATTCATTGAAAGCACCAACTTCCTTTGTTTTCCAGCTACAATTAGAAGGAGGCTCCAACCTCTTAGTTTCTCAGGTTACAACCTGAGGGAAGCTCTAACTCCCCAATTTAGGCTACAACCAAAAGGAGGCTACAACCCCCTTTGCTCTCCAGATACAACCACCTGTCCTTTCCCCATCCAACTGCCATGAAATATAAGTAGAATGATCGAACCACTGTCACATTATCACTGTGAGATATATTGTTGTAAACCTATACCAATCAACCTACACCAAACAACCTGTAACAACCTGTAATCAAAATGTACCAATAACCTGTAAAAAACCTGTACCAATAACATGTGCCAACATGTACCATGCATCAACTTGTAGCTCAACCTATACCATAAACAAGTGCATCAACCATGTGCCAAACCTGTACAACAACCTGTACCATAAACAAATGCATCAACCATGCACCAAACCTGTACAACAACCTATACCATCAACGAGTGAATCAACCATGCACCAAATATGTACCAAAAATATGTACCAATCATGCATCAAATACACATAAACTATGACTTATCAAGATGTACTAACATAATCAAATATACACCTTATGTATGTGCCAACTCATCAACTAATTATCTCAACCATGTACCCAACATGTACCTCAACCAAAATCCCTCATCAATTTCATCATCCAAATTTGATTTGTAACTTTGTAATAGACCTGGTGTATATGATCAAATGCCTGCAAACCTTCCTTAACTTTGACAACAAGAGACTAGAATTTTGATCAAAATTTACTTTAGTCTCACATGACTAATTTTTCATTAGTCAACAACCCTAACTTGAAATAATCATAACTGTGTACCTGTAATGAATAAAGATCTTGTCGAATTATGGCTTATTCTAGAGAGCAAACTTGTAGAGAATGCCCCACACATAATATTTGTTGTATGGATATGAAATTGGTAAAAAAAATACTAAATAATGTACTCTAAACAATACATTAGGTCTTATTGAGTTTGAATATTTTATGAAAAAGTTATGACATTTTTACCCAAAACACATGTTTTAGACTAGTTTCATGACTATCCATAAACCCTATTTTCCATAGAGTGTAACTCCAAAAATACAATGACCCATGAGCTGAAAATTTTATCACTGCTACTTGGATATGATTCCTCAATGGCCTATCGATTTCACAGTTTGAATCATTCTAGAATTTTTTTTTTGCTAAAATGGTGAGATGAACTGTAAATAACATACCTTAGAAAACATCATCAAAATAATTTATCCCCCCTTGAATTTTGACCTTCTTTACTTCACCTTCCCTCTGAAATTCACCTTAGATATCCTTTGGTTACCTCATTCACTTGTAGATATTCAATATACTCAAGTGTGATTAAAAATGAGAGACCCTTTCCTTTTATTTATACTTTCA
>CBVK0100603766.1:0-16563 GCA_900067695.1 Picea abies | reverse complement strand
GCCATTTTTAATACAAATCCCTCTAAACGTTATTGTCAAAAAAAAAACATTATGCCTTTATCAGTGATGCAAGCACTCATAATAGAATGTACTAGACATTATGAAACTAGTGAAAGCATTTATGCCATTGACTCAAGAAAAGTTCCATCTTATGGAGAGATTAAATATTTTTTTTCCTAGATAAGTGCAACTCTTCATATCACCAACATTTTCACTATTATAGTAGTAGACTTTCCTCCAACATATGGAGTTTTTCAGGGAAGATATTGGTCCTCAATGATTGGAGGCTACATCATGAACGATGGAAGTTTTATGATGCTCCCAAATAAATATGGAACAATGGTAAGGGTTCCCAGATAAATAAGAAAATCTTTTTCTTTCAAAATAAAGGAAAATGAATATATGAGAAATTATCGAATGGGAAACTATGTTGTCTTTGATTCATAACAGATATGCACTCAAGAACATGTAAACAAACAAGACTCTTTTCAAGGATACTGGAAAATGTTTTTTGATGTTGCATGTTCTAAGTTAGGAATGGAGATAGAATTATTTTCAAAATCCCACATTCTATTTTATATCCTCATTCCATAAGAATTGAATTTACATGCAATAATAATGAATTTGAATATGAAGCATTGATTCAAGGAATGATCATTTCCATTCAACTGAAAGTTGAACACTTATTAGTAAGAAATGATTTTGAATTGATTATAAATCATATCAAAGGAAAATATAAAATCAGAAAGGAAAAATTGAAATAGTATGTTAAAAGAGTAATAGAGCTCATGGACTCTTTCAAATATTTCAACATATCATTTATCCCTAGAGAAAATAATAAAAAAGATGATGCATTTGTAGTCACTGCATCCTTGTTTAAAACAAAATATTTACAACAAGAAGGCACTTATCATGTGAAGACTATTTTTCGACCATTGGTCCCACATAATCAAGAAAACTTACAAGTTTTTGAGAACAATGAACATGTGGTAAATGTTTTCATAGACGATGATACCAAAATTGAAGAAGACTCAGAAGAAGGTCAAAATTTGCAAGAAGAAATTGAAGAGAAAATAAAAAAACCTACTCCAAAGAAATATGTCAGTATGAAATCCTTCTTTATGAAAGATGAACAAACTAAAATTTCAAAACCACTTGAAGAACCCTCTGTTATAAAAGTTCAAGAAACCTATAAGATAAACATTACCACTCCTGAATCACCAAAGTACACAAACTTGGATACTAGTTGTACTAAAGAAGAAAGGGACAGGTACACTCATCTTTTCAAATAATTTCAAGATGTGTCTGCGTGGAGTTAGAATGACTTAAAGGAATATGATACATCAGTATTCTAACATATTATACCTTTGAAAGAGGGTGCTAATAATTTCAAACAAAAATTGAGAATAATTAAATCGAAGATAAATCCTTTGGGAAAAATAGAAATTGAGAAATCAGAGAAGGAAGGCATGATTTCTCCCATCAGGAATTCAGAATGGTTTTCAAACCCAGTAGTTGTTAGGAAGAAAACTAGTGATATATGCTTATGTGTTGATTTTAGAAATATCAATAAAGTTAGTATTAAGGATAGTTACCCAATACAAAACATGGAAATGCTTCTTCAACAAGTCACAAGATCTGCATTAATGTCAATGTTAGATGGGTTTTCAGGATACAATCGGGTTATTATAGCAGAGGAGGATAGGCCAAAACCAACATTTGTAACCACTTGGGGAATGTATGCCTATATCAGAATTCCATTCAGATTAAAAAATGTTGCTACCTTATAGAGATCCATGGATCATACTTTCAAATATTTCATAGGAAAATTCATGGATGATTATCAAGATGACTTAACTGTCTACTCAAAATCAAGGGAGATACACCTCACACATCTTAAATAGATATTTGAGAAGTGTAGAATATATGGAATATCATTAAATCCAAAGAAATGTTGATTTTTTGTAACAAAAGGAAATTTTTTAGGCCATGTTGTCAGTAAGGAAGGGGTATACATAGATCCTGAAAGAATCAAAGCGATAAACAATCTAAACCCCCCAACCTCAAAAAAGGGAGTGCAATCCTTCTTTGGGAATATTAATTTTTTAAGAAGGTTTGTCCCTGAATATGGTTCCATTTTTAAACCCATTAACAAACTACTGAATAAAAACAAATAATTTGAGTGGACACTAGAAATTCAAAGAGCATTCACATAAATTAAACTTTCCATTACTATTGCACCAATCATGATTTTGATAAAGAATTCATATTGTATTCATTTGCCTCAGATGAAACCATTTCTTCGATTCTCACCCAGAAAAAATAGAAACAAGAAGAGTTGCCAATTGCTTTTATGATTAAAATGTTACATGATTATGAATTGAATTATTCACCTATCAAAAAACAATCTCTTTCACATGTAAAATAAATTGCCCATTTTAGGACCTATATTCTTTCAAATCATGTTATTGATTATGTTCCACTTTCACCAATTAAGATGTTGTTGAACCAAAAAATCAAAGAAGGATGATGGGATAATTGGTTAGCCAAACTTTAAGAATATGACATAGAGATTGAACCATTAAAGGTTGTCAAAGGAAAAGATTTATGTAAATACATGAGAGGAATTGAAGCTATAAATACTTCTTCTGCTAAGGGATTTAATATTGTAATTAAATAAAAAGGTTTTGATAACTCTAAATGGTATAGGGATATCATTTTCTATTTGAAATCAGGCCAATTCCCCCCAAAAATGTATTCAAAGGAAAGAAGGACTTTGAAAATGAAAACAAACAATTATGTTATAGTGTCAGGAGTATTGTTGAGGATAAATATTGATGGTATATTTTTAAAATGCTTGGATCAGATTAAATCCATAAAAGTAATACAAGAATCCTACCAAGGAATCTATGGGGGACACGTTTCACCAGTGGTGACAACACATAAATTCATCTGAGATAGTTTCTATTGAAGATATTTAAAGACTTCTATGAATTCATTAAAAAATGAATTCCATGTCAAACCTTTTTAGGAAAAATGAAGAGGGTTGCTATTCCCTTACAATCATTGATGGTAGAACAACCATTCGTTCAATGGGGTATATATGTGATTGGTCCAATAAATCCCAAATATAGCAAAGGACATTCATATATTGTTACAACCACTGATTATTTCACAAAATGGAAAGAAGAAACAACTTTCAGAAATGAATATTCTAACCACTTGATCTGCTTTCTCAAAGAAAAAATATTATCTATATTCAGCATGCCAAAACAATTCATAACCGACAATGGTTCAATATTTGTTGGGTCTAAATTCACAAAATTTTGTGGTGAATATGGAATAATCATGGGTCAATATTCCAACTACTACCCATAAGGAAATGATATGGAAGAATAGATACAAACAAGACATTTATTCGGATTATCAAGAAAAATATTGAGGCTAACCACAAGAATTGGTATAATAAATTGATAGATGCACTTTGGGCAAGTCGACTTACTCCAAAAAAGGGAACTGGACATTCTCCTTTTACTTTGGTATATGGAAAAGAGGTAATATTACCTCTGCACATGGAATTGAATGCATTAACAATAGTTGTTAATGATTAAGATGAGGAACGATCACTAATGAAAATAAGACATAATGAACTTTTATAACTTGAAGAGCAAATAGAATGGGCACTATTAGCAATGAAAAGGAGGCAAGAAACAATCAAGAAGTATTTTGATAAAAGTACAACTGAAAAGGAGTTTTATAAACACCAATTAGTTTTTCTATGGAACAAAGAAAAAGAAAAGCCATCATCTCACACAAAATTTGAATCTGTGTGGATCCGCCCATACCAAATTGAAAGAATAAATGGTCGTAAATCATACATCCTCAAAGATATGAATGGTACAATTCAACCATTATCCGTCAATGGGAAATATCTGAAGCATTTCTTTTATTGATGCCCAAACAACCAAGAAACCTTGTATATATTTTTTTCTTTTCCTCTGTACATTTTTTGTTTTTGTTTTACTAGACTCCATAGCCAAATGGAACATGATTATGGGTTCTCAGCAACCTGCTAGGGATAAATATCCCATAGTTGGATCCATATGTTGATCCATATTTTCGACTGGTCTAGTATTTTCATTCAACCACTCTTAGGATTTATTTTACATTTATCTTATCTTATTTTTATTTATTTTTCTTCTCTTACATAAAAAAATCTCCAATCACTTAATCATTTTTCAAATGATGTGTATGTGGAGTTGCACAACAATGCTTAAATATGTTTTTGACTTACTTAGGTCCGCAACCCCACATTCACCAATACTCTTACTTCATTTCCTTTTCCGTTTTCTTTTGGTACTTAGTCAAAATTCAATCAATGTAGATGTAGAGTCATGTGTCATCCCTAAATACTTTCCTAAGTTTCCACCTCCACAAATTTGTAGGTCTGCATCCACTTTGTACTTTTTACTTCTATTCATACTTAGCCATATTTCTCATTGCATAGTGAATCTCTTACTCATTACTTTTCTATGACTCGTAATTTTACAACCCCACAAGTCTTCACTTCTCCTTAAACTTAATTTTATTCGTGAATCTCAATGTGTTCATTGTCAACCTTTCCTGAAGATTGTTTCACAAGCGTTTAAGTCCACAAAAAATTCATCTTAGAATTCAAAAGGTTAATATTTTGACAGAGCACATCAAGGATATCCTTAGAAGCAACTTCCTTCCTCATTGGAAAATGGATTTATGAGTTGTTCGAAGAATTCATTGTAATTAGAGTATTTGGAAGTAAGGAGAAACATTTCCTCTTACCATTTTATACATCAGATAAAATATTTTTTGGAGAAGTATGCAAGAAATACAAAGCTTGGGCCTGTTTCTTCCATGACAAAAGGAAAAAATAGTTTATACCCCTACCATGGGGTCCATGGAAAATTGGGGATTGTATTGTTAAATATATAACTCACCTAAATGAGTTGGAAAAACATCATGAAAAAATGGGTTTGAAGGAAGCCAAACTTATCGAAGGTTTTGACCCAAATAGAAAATTCACCACACATATGCAATTAGTTGGGTATGCTTCACACTTTATCATAATTGAATGATTCCAAGAAGGTGATGGAGATAATTTGGATCTCGAGGAACTAGCGACCTACCAAAATTCATAGAATACATGAGAAGTAAATAGTACAAATGAGGGATACAAACAACATGGAACAGAAACAACAAATAAAAACCTAATTCATCGACAATGTCTCAAAAAAGCACTCCATTAAGAATGAATATCAAAACCAATGGAATGGATACTAGAAAAACACCAGTTGGAGGCTCAAATGATGATGGAGATAAAAACCTACCAATGAAAATCATTGAGAAAAAACATGTTGCACACACTCCTATAAAAAGAAAAATAAATTTGTCACCAGTGGAAATAAATGCACCAGAAGACCAGGAAATTCCCCATGTTATGGACACAGATGAAATAAATGAAAAACATGACTGGTATGCACAAAGGTTATTGGAGATGAGAGAAATAGATGATGCTATTATGACTCAGGATCCTAAGATATTTGAAGAGGAGTTTGTTACTCTACACCATGCAACTTACAATCGTGAAACCAAAAATTTACTGTTAGAAATTTTTAATACCAAGAATAAAAATTCATCTGAATGATGGAAATATTCTATTGATTTGGATGGAGTAGAGCCATCTAAAATTGCAGATTTTCATGGAGCTACTGGAGATGCATTAAAAAATTCAATTATCAAAATGGAGAAAGAGAATTTGGAACTAAAGAAAATAGTACAAGAATTAGAAGTTGCTATGGTACCAACACCATTGTTCCCAGAACCTTTAAGTTTTATGCAACCTATACTTGAATTGGAGGAGATCCCCAAAATCAATACAAAACACAAAGGCTCATCAAGTTTATTGCAGGCTATAAGAAAATATGTGGTTGATGCCATACAAAAACGGGTTGATATAATTTAGGACATTTGGGAGCTTGCCCAAAATATTGCTATCTTTTCCTCTAGAATAGATAATTTTAAAGAATATCTGCAGAAATATTTTGAGAATGATGAAGTATTTTTTAAGGAAGCTATAAATACATTTTCAGCTAAAGTTTCTAGTTTAAATTAAGCCTGAAGAAAGGAACAAAAACTTCCTTCTCCTTATCTTATGAAGCAAATTAATGCCTGTTGGTTAAGGATAATTAAATAATTAAGAGAAATGATAAATGAAAATGAGGCCCTTAGGAATAAAAAGAGTGATTTATTTCTTAAGCTTGTGGGTATTACCATGGAATTAGATGGTCCTGATTTGTTGATGAATACCATGATCTTAACCAAAGAATATTTAATGGGACAACTTGAAGCATTAAAAGTTGTTTGGGCTAATGACTTTAACGAAACCATAGAATTTTCTAAGGATGAAATTGAAAGATGGTTGGTTCGTATCAATAAAAATGACGAGGTGGACAACACATTGCATCAATCAGAACTAGACCTGAGGGAATTCAAGACAACACATTGCATCAATCAGAACTAGACCTGAGGGAATTCAAAAGACAATTTTTCAATAATAAAAACAAACACAAAATCATTGTGTCACCTTTGAGAGAGTACATTGAGGAATGGTTGAAAAAGGCGTTAATTGAAATTACTGAACCAAAAAATCAAGAAATAGTTAGATCAGTTATGCCACTTCAACCACAACAGATGTCTATAATGGAGCAAGCTTCAAGCAAGTGAAGATATGAGATTTATTCATCACAGTGAGTTGAGCATAAAATATACTCTTAAGTTTTTCTTTTATTCATTTCCAGTACAATCATTTATCACTTTTCCTTTGTCTACTCGGTTTTCTATGGGATTTAGGTTGATTCTTGGTTGTCCTTCTCTTATCTTCTATGTCTTTTCATTTTATGGTCCGTGGGATCCAATCCCAATCCTCTTTGAAGGGAAAATGAATTTTACTTTCTTTAAAGACATTTACTTTGTATTTAAAGAATCATTATTATTTTTGAGACTCAGAGAGAGATACTTGGGTATCACATTGTTGTATTCTCAAAGACTTTGACCAGAATCTTGAGTTACCAAGTGTTCTATCTATCATATCATAACCTTTTTGGCACTTTACTGAAATATAATTTAAATCTCTCTTTTATTTTCATTCCATTTCTTATTCTCTCTATTTGTGTTATTTTTAAATGTTCTCATGAATTTTGTGATGGATATATCGGTCCTTTATATTTTGTATGCATCTTATATATTCACATTATATATATTGTACAATCAGTTTCTTTTGAACACCTGGTCCCAAATATCAGGTGCTTTTTTCCTTGAATGTAAATTTAAATATTAAGTCTGGTCCTTCTTAGACTTTGTTTTGATTCATTTTGTTTTCTTGGAATCATAGGATCAAGAGGAGTACCACCTATCTAAACATGCAGGGGGATTCATATCCTCATGAGTTGACCTTAAGACCGTAAAACATTATATTTTAGATCAACACCAACCTTGCTAATTTGCTTGGGATTTGTTCTTGAAAAAAGGTGTCTTAAAACCTTTTTTCCTTTGATCCTTTTTACTCTTCATCTTGTCATTCCAATATTTTTGGAAAATTAGCCTTCCTTTGATTTTCTCATAAATATGTTTTTCTCTCCTTATGGTCTCCTCTAAATTTCCATGGTTATCATATTGTATCTTGTCATTGTATAAGGAGGGTAACCAACTCAAAATCATTTGGATTTTGAATTTCTCATCCTTTATGAAGTCAACATACTTCAACAACTCAAATAACCTCTTCTCATATTTATTCATTGTCATGTTTCCTAATTTGAGTTCAAATAAATCTTTCATCTTCCTTTCATAATAATGCCTGGACAAATATTTCTCTTAGAAATATCCTTTGAATTGCATCCATGATATCCTCTTCTCATCAAGGCGTTTGGATTGATTAAGTTGATCCCACCACATGGATTCCTTTCCTTACAAGTGGTAGGCTGCAATTCTATCTTCTACCCTAGAGGGGTAATTGTGCAACTGGAAATATTTCTTCATTTCCAACAGTTAGACCTAGACCTCTTCTTCTTTCCTATGCTCAATATTGAAAGTTGGTGGCTTGATTTTCCTCAGTTCACTTTGCAAGATGTCTTCCTCGAGATTTATTCTCTGCCTCCTAACATGAAACCCACTTGGGATTCTCCCTGACCATGAACTTGCATGAGTTCTTCTAGTGGATTTCCTTGGAGAATGATGGTGCCTTATCATGCTTCTTGACTTCCTGTCATTCTTTGCTCATCCTTTCTACTATAGGATCTAAATGTTTTCACATTTCTAGAAATAGATTCTTTCTTCATGCCAAAATGTTTATTGGCTTTCCTCTGCAACATATTCAAACTTTGAAGTATCTCTTTCTGTGCCTTCATAATATTCTCATTATCAACCCTATAACTTTGCACTTCTCTCAGTAGAATTCTCATAGTTACATGATCCTGCATGCCTCTTCTTCCATTTGAATTTGTCTCAACACTTCCCATGCTGACATGAAGACCTATAATATCCTCCTCATGGTTGTAATATCCTTGGGAATCTTCCATAACTTTAGTTCTCATATAATAACCAAAGTTGTTTTCTTGTACCTCTAATTCTGCAAGAAATGTGCATGTAATAATATTGTTAGCACATTCATATTATAAAACATTTCATTAATTAGATTAGAGGTTATTCTTCACATAAATTTATAAAGAATTGTTGATGTTAATATTAGTCAAGATCCAAACAACAACCTCATGAGGACAAAATCCCCCTGCGTTTTCATAGAGGGGGTACTCCTCTGTTATAGTTTGAAAGATGTAGCTTGATGCTCTTGGATTATACTATCAAATAGGAGAGTGCTAAACAACAAACCCCAAAATTTTCAAGATAAACTATCAAAATACAATTTTAAGTATAAGGGTATATTCAAAAAGAAAAAATTCCTAATACAAGGACTATGAATCTTTTACAGAATTCAATATAATATTTACACAATATTATACAAAGATAAGGAAACCATAATATGAAAGCAAAAAATTCCTCACATTCGTCACAATATAATAAGATTTGGTCACATTCATGAGACAAAAAAGTATAAGTACACAATGCAGATAACTTTAAAAGAGTATGGCATTTAAACTAAAAAAGAATATGATAGGTACACTTAAAAAATCTCAAAATTAGAAATTCAAAGTCTGAAAAATCATTGAAGTTGCACTTCGAAATAATTCTCTGGGAGTTCAAAAATAATAGTTTGTTTTACAATAAAATTAAAATATCGTGTTCATCCAAATGGAGTGGGATGGGGCTCCCATGGACCTTAAAAGAAAGTAAACCTGGACTAGACTTGGAATAATAAAAATAAGACAACCATTTATTGGGCATGGGTTCAAAGAAAAGAAAGAGACACAACTGAATGATTTCTGAACAAGAAGTATGAAGGATAGGAAATTATAAAAAGTGTCTGCTTTACTTACTGTGATAGAATTTTCTCTCTCTCTCTCTCTCTCTCTCTCCCTTTCTATCTGCTTGTTGGTGTGTCTTTTATATTTTCCTTTGCTAGAAATACTTGATCGATTACAGCTGCTGCTTCTTGATCTGATTTAGTTATTTAATTTAAGGCTTTTTTTAGCTAATTCTCGATGTATTCTCTTATTGGTGCTACTGTTATTTCTTGCCTTACTTTAATATCAAATAACGACTTTTCCATATCTTTGAAGTCCATCAAAAGTTGGTGAAGGGTGTCTTCAATGTCTTCATTTATATTTACATAAATAACCAACCAACTTTCCACTTCTATTTTTGAATACTCAATCAAGTTGTCAAACTTCTTAGATGCTGCATTTTTCAATGAGTCCAACTTTACTTTGAATTGTTCCTTTGACGTACGTGTTGGTTGTGGAGCCTGATTATATTCCTGATTCATAGGTTTGTTTCAACCAGTCTTGGACCCCATTCCCTAATGGGGTGTGGGGGGGCTTGACCCCCCACAAATGTCACTAGGGGGTCTAGGGGGGGTGGCAAAAATTTTCGTAGCTCCCCCTGGTGAGGGATTCGAGGGAAGCACCCCCAAAGTGAAATATTGGCAAAAATTACTTTGTAAAATATTGTAATTTTGTAGTCAATTTGGACCATTCATTATAAGGTTGTAGATATGATGGTAGAAGTTATTTGAGGGATGTTTTCCCCTAGAAGACAACCCTATTTTATGAGGGAATTGTATTGCAACTTTGTATGAGTGACATTATTGTATTCTGAGAGAGGAGACTGTGAGAAAAAAAGGAGTAAGTTATAGTGAGCATGATATAGGTTGCATCCCTTCATTTTGATGGATAAAAAATGAAGGACTTGGAAATTTCCTTGGTGGACGTATCCCACACTGGGTGAACCAAGTATATTCATGTCTATATTGTATTGTGTATCTTCTGTGTTTTATTTCCACATTTGTTTTATTTTATTGCTCCACAATCCTATTTTTCTAACAGTAAGTATGGAATTCAATATTAGATGTGGGTCCTCCACATATCTAGTTGATCCAACTAAATCTGATTCAATTAATTTCAAGCACAACTCCCCTTTTTTAACACTTATAATATTACACTCAACTAAAATGTCTTTCAAACTCTTTATTATTTTTAACCAACAAGCCTTGAGTTGTTTTATTCGAACCATGGAAGGCAAGTCCTCTTATTTTCCTTAGAACTCACTAACAATTGAACCTTTTGCAACAAAGGTGGAAATGACCCCTTTATAAAATTATTCATCATTTTCAAGATCAACCTAAAGGTATTGTATGAAAGTTTTCATTCTTGATCCTAAGGAAACAAAACTTGTTGTCAATTCCCATGTCTCAAGAATAGGAGACATTATCTTCTAGATATTTTCTTTGATGTACCTCCTAATGGAAGAAAGTAGACTTGATGTTCCCTTTATTCTGGAGCTACATTCTGGTCTTTCCTCAATAATTTTCCAAGGATGTATTGTGAAAATTTGAATAGCGAATAGTGGTGGGGGCATTAAATCACTTTCTAATTATTTAATTTTACCTTATAAAATGGCATTTTTCGTTCTCCATATATCCAACCGAAATTTTTAGGGCTTCTCATGTAGTTTCATGAATTTGTACAATTTTGGAGGGTGGAACTCAATTAAAGTTAAGTTCTAAGTTCAATTTTCCTTGAACCTTCTTATTTTTGGAATTGATTTTTTCAATAACCAATTTTCTTGAAAATTTGTTAAACATGGCACTATGCAAAGTCATGGATTCCTTTTCAAACACGATTAGCTCTTGGGTGTCCAATTATTCTTCAATTTCTCTGCTCTCTTGTATTCTCTTTTCTTCATATGCAAATTCAATGTCTTCAATATTCACATCAAGCTCCATGTCTTATAGAATGATTTCCTTTCAGATATGCTCTCACTTTATCCTTCCTTATTTATTCCTCTTTTCCTTTTCCTAGTGACTGAGAGTTTGTGTTGTATTTTTTAGATTTCCCTTAGGATGGTTTTATTCACCTCCATCATTGGAATTATCCATCGACGAATTCCTTTTCTCTTGAACTATCGACTAGGGTCTTCCTTTCGGTAGGTTTCTTTTTTTAGAATGATTAGGAGAATGTGAACTCTTCTCGTTCATGAATCTTCCTTGGTATCTTTCATGTTTTTCATAAATTATTGGATAGGGTCAAAAAACCATGATTTGATTTTCTTTCTTTAGATTGAACTGGTCAAGATGGACTAGGATTTCATTGATATGTGTAATGTTTTTCACCATTATATTTCCAATTTTCCAGGGAAGAGGAATGAACTATCATTAACTCTTTTCATAAGAGAAATGGGCCCAAAATTTATATATCTTGCAAACTTCATCAACAAATATCTTATCTAAAACATAATATGGAAGAAATGAGAGTTTTTCACGAGAGAAATAAAGCTTGATAACACTAAAATTATGCATTGACTCAAATATTCCTCTATTATATAAGAAGGATGCCACTTCTAGAGACAATTTGTATTTGTTTGGTCCATGAATAAGTTTTTTTAAAGAAGAGATGAATACAATATTTAATTCCTAAAAATGGTATATCCTTCTATTTCCATAGAGAAGGATACCACATCTAAACAAGGTTGAGTTTGCAATTGACTTTCTTAGCCAAAGGTAAGCATTTGAAGACGTGATAATATGTAATGATGAAAATCAAGTAGGAGGACATATAGAATCTTTTGATCTTTCTAAAATTTTCCAATTGAAAAGTTAATTCAGTGAAGATAATCTTTCCCCAATCAAATATTGTTTTTTATTGAATTTAAAAGTACAATATATACATAGAGATCTCGGTAATAATAGACTCTTGCCCGAAAAATTTAGTGAATAAACATGTCATTTCTTGATATGGATTTTTTAATGAACTTAGTTGAATGCTTCAAAGGTCCTCTGGAATAATTTTTGGGTCTTCAATATATTCTCATAGAATCTCCAATCCTCCATTTTTTTATCTTCAAAACCTCCTGGGCTTCAATTCCTTTGAAATTAATCCTAGACTCTGTAACTCTAATAATCCTCTTGAATACTAAAGGAGCTAAGGAAATAGAATATTCCCCTTGCAACTGAATTATTTTCTTATTCTTTTCAAATTTATCAATGCACCATGAAATCAAATCCTTGAAATCGTAGACTTCTAGAATGTATCCTTCCAGTGTAATTCCCGACATCAAAATCTAATTTGAACTCTTCTTCATAAGTGGAAATGAAGAGTTATATATGTATTCCCTTGACCACTAAAAAATTTGATCTTCTCATCCAATTAGGTTGATGGTATCTCCATAAAACTGTTCCTTTCTTCAGGTTGTTATACTTAATCAAGTTGACAGATTAATGTACAATTCTTTTCAAAGTATTATTATCAAAATAAACTTGTTTACCCTAAAACACTATGCGACTCTTGTCTCAAGGATAGTTAATACAATTTCATATTTAAATTGATGAGAAATTGTCTTGAGAAGATCACCATTATTAATGCATTTAAAAATTAACCAATTTTAGTCATTTTCAGAAGATGTGTATTAAATTTACATCAGGGAATGCAATAAGAAAAGACCCAGGTTACCATGGGGAGATGAATAATCGAGATGGTGGAATGATGGGGTAATGAAATGGGAAGGTGAGATAAAGATGAGGTGAGAGTATGACGATGCAAAAATATTGTGGGGTCAGGGATATTATATTTATGGGTGATGAAATCACTGCGGACTCGCAGACCTGCGGACCCTCAGTAAGATTTAAGGAATTTGACTAAGTGTTGAGAGATCGTGGGGTTATAAAAAAGTAGGATAATGGGAGTATAAAGAAGAGTTGTAACATCCCACAAAACCGTGGTAAATTATGGAGAATTTGGCTAAGTATAAGAAATGGATTAGGACGACGAGGTCATGGGTATAAATGAGACAATTAGGAAGATGACCTAACTCTGCGGTGAAATAGTTTTGAAAATTTTCTAAGTATAGGTGAAAAAAGGAGGTAGTGAAACTCAATGGTGTATTTTGTGGGTCCCGAAAGTTGAAAAATACTGGAGAATGCATTATGAATCCATGACGAACTAAAAAGTTTCTAAGTATGGGAAAAAAATATAAAAAAGAGATTGCAAAAGACTTAACACATTTTAGGATCAATAAATGGCTCCAACTGCGGGACAATAACCCCCTGTGGGTTATTGAGAATCTATAATCTTGATTATTGGGTGATGGAGTCATTCTGAGAAAATAAAATGGAAAACAAAAACTTGAGAAATATGTACGAGGAAAGAAAAGGATATACATATTGTGACTCAAAATTTTTAGGAGAAAAATATTTTAAGGTGTTTCCCATTGATTGGCAACATTTGGTGATATGAAAATCCTAAGTTACTAATCTAACCATTTGTCTTTCATTGATAACAAATATTTTTTAGTTTCCAAGATCTTTAATTTCGACAGTGCATCTTGCAATGTTATGTGAATTTCTTCTCTTAACTAAACTCTTAGACTTATGAACATCAACTTTCGTAATCGATTCTTCATAAGTAAATTTTGAGATATTAAAGAAGAGATTAAGAGAGAAAAAATATCAAAAAAATGACACCAAAACTTGTTAATAGAGTTTACTAGACATCCTAGCTATGTCTCTGGGTCCACTCCCAACAATGACATCGATCTTCATTAATCTCAAAATGCTGAAATAATACAAACTAGAAAGGATTACAATTCAACTTCTGAAACAACCTTTCAGATATGAAACTTTGTGATGGAAACAAAAACCACCATTCGATTCTATAGGAAAATATGAGACTTTAGAGTATAGAATCTTTTATACTTGGATCAGAAACAAAGGATCTGGAAGCACTTTTATAATTCAATATACTTCTGCAACTTTTGAGTATAAGTCAATATACTTCTGCACAGGCCCTAGGGACTCCCCCTCTGGCACAAAATCCAATGTTGTGATCTGTCAGATCTGTACTTTGCATCAATTTTCATGCCCAATGTCCTACAACACTTTTCTGTTCAGATGCACCAACTCATAAATAGAGGCCAGATTCAGAATCCTCTTGAAATTTTGAGACATTTGAGTATAAACTTGCTAATGTTCTGAATAGACTATCGGGACTCCCCTTTTGGAAAAAACTCCAAGATTACATCAGTCTGTATTACATCAATTTACGTGTTAGACCCTCTTTGCATTGATTTGCATGCCGAGTTAAATAAGGCACAAACTATCAAATTTAGTGGGATTTCACTGAATTTGGTGGAATCTGCCAGATCTGGTGGAATCCGCCATATTTGGTGATATTCTCACCATACATATGTCACATCATCATGATGACAAAGCTTCTACATCACCCTGCCACACCATTGTACGGATATCACCCTACCTCGTCACTGTACATATGCCAAATCACTGTATGGATGCCACATCAATAGTTCGTATAGTGCCACATGGCACTCTTTGGTGCTGCCACATGGCAGTCGTGTCTGTCATTTTTCAATATTTTTCTGAAACTTAAAAATGTGATATCTTCTTCATACAACGTCTGTTTGAGACAAATCATGGACCACTGGAAATATATCTTCAAGTTCTACGCAATGGTACCATTTATTTTAGCATTTGAGATTGTTTATTTTTTAGTGATCACATATCCTTCCAGAAACTAAGTATAGATTTACTTAGTTTCCAGATTTACTTGGAAAATTGGTGATGATAAATCTCCCTCACTTTTTTGGTCTCTATCCATCTTTTTGATATGCACTTCAAAATGATATCCATCTAAGAACTAATCTTCATCTTAGTCTTCCATCTTGGTACTAATATCCATCTTGGATTTCCATCTTGGATCTCTATCTTGGATCTCCATATTGTCTCTTCATCTTGGATCTTCATTTTGAATCTCCATCTTGGATCTCCTTCTCGAATTTTATCTCCATATTGAACCTCCATCTTGAATTTTCATCATGGACCTTCACCTTGGATTTGATCTCAATCTTGGACTTGATCATTCTAGTTTTGGTCATGCCATGGGCCATCTTGGCTTTATTTTTCCTGTATTGCTTGATGTATCTATTGGAGCCTCTAAATGAACTTCTTCCTCTTTTCCTTAACTTACATAAAAGAAAAATCCAAACATGTTTTCCCAAACAACTGTATTGTTGGACTTGCTTCTTTTCAATACATATTACATCAACATGACATTTACATAAAATTTGTACATACTATAAATCATACATTTACATGGCATTTAATAAAAAACTACCTATAATTATTTCACTTTTTTTAATAAGTATTCGACCTCCTTACTTCATAGAAAGAAGACTATTTCAATCCTACTTTACAACAATGGAAACATAATTTAGAAGGACTACATATGTATGCCAACATTGTTATTTACAAATGATAAACATTAATGTTCCATTTTAGGATGCTTCCCCAAAATGATAATCATAACTATTCCAGTGCAAGATGCTTCTCGAAAATGATAGTCATAACTATTCCACTGCAGGCTACTTCCTCGTAATGGAATCTTCCTAGATACCTATCTAGGGAAGGGATAAGTGGGCTTCTTCATGGACTCCTTCTTCTGACTGTTTCACGAAATAAACTCACTAATTCATGGTGATGACCTAAATCACAACCTCGTGTTGTACTCAAATTCTCTTTCAATGTATCGAAGGCTTTCTTCTTCTTTCCTCCCCACTGCAATACTTGTTTCACACTTGTTCATGCATGCAAAGGAGATTCTATATATGAGAAATTAACAATAAATTTCCTCCAATATTGTATTTCCCCTAGGAATATTCTTACTTCCATCACAACACTTGGCTTCAGCCAATTTAATATGGCTTCCACCTTAGAGGGATCTACCTTGAACTGACCATTCCCTGCAACATAACCCAAGCATACAAGAGAGGTATTTCCAAACTCACATTTTGACAATTTTGTTGGGTATGTGCTATATTCTTTGCATGTGTGTGTGTGTGGGCGTGTCA